>JANTCA010024752.1:0-22935 GCA_024741275.1 Chironex yamaguchii
AAAGATTCATCTGAAAGTTATTCTTACTGGAGTTCTTATTTAAAAAGATTCATCTGAAAGTTATTCTTACTGGAGTTCTTATTTAAAAAGATTCATCTGAAAGTTATTCTTACTGGAGTTATTATTTAAAAAGATTCATCTGAAAGTTATTCTTACTGGAGTTCTTATTTAAAATGATTTATCTGAAAGTTATTCTTACTGGAGTTCTTATTCAAAAAGATTCATCTGAACGTTATTCTTACTGGAGTTCTTATTTTAAAAGATTCATCTGAAAGTTATTCTTACTGGAGTTCTTATTTAGAATGATTTTTCTGAAAGTTATTCTTATCAGACGTCCTGTCTTTCTTTGTACGAAATTTTATTCGTACAAGAATTGTATTCCGTCTAAGGGTTCTTATCAGCAGTTATCTCTTCTTAACAACGATTACTTTAACCAGGTGTATCGTATTTCTACAAAGCCTAACATTAAGGCAAACATCAGATAACACACTAAAACATGTTTGTCTCGAACCTTATTCAAAATACAGTTATCACAAAAAAATGAAATTCTGCACGTCCTAAGGCTTTAATCTATTAAAGTCGCTATTAACGTCACACATGACAAAGGTCTCATTAGACTACTTTTATAAAACCTGCACTCTCTTAAAATGGTTCTTACCAAGGCAACTTTTAGTCTGAAGACAACTGTTACAAGACTATATTTCGTTATTGAAATTACTTGTGGAATATTTGAATTCATTTGTGTATAAAGAATTCCTTCAATAATGCCAGGGCACCGTTCGGATGAGAGTTACCAGTTGGGCTTAGATAAAACCTGTGACTTTCATGCTTTCTAAATGCTATGTTGTAATAGGTAACGTTTCATAAATTGACCTGTTTGTAAAACGGGCACACGAAATATGTTAACTTCAATACTGATAAACAAACTAACTAACAGGTACACGTATTATTGCTTTATTGAGAGTCACTTGCAATAAAAGATGTCAAATATTTTGTGCTCAGCTTTATACTGCTAAGTGACGATATTTGTTCACCTAATGCGGAGGCAAATAATAGTTACTGATGGATAAAATTGAATTTACCATAGTATTGGATATTTCACATTAGTCAAATTACATATGAATTATAGACTATTGAAGTAGAGTGGTGAAACCGTCTTAATCTATATCTTGGAAACTTAGCTTGTGAAATATAGATTAAGGAAAGATGCTTATTTACGGGGGTGAAACATACCTGAAAAGAGTTTTGGTCTTCTTCAATAAATACCAGTTTTAATGATTATCCTAGCCCAAACTTTTTCTTGAACGGTTAAGGAAAGTAACGGTTTTAGCAAAATATATTAAACGATCGTTGGTTTACAATCCTGAAGAGTATTGCTTGCAGTAAATATAATGATTAGTGTACCAGAGCAGATGTTTCTCCTCATTACCTCATCAACTTGTTTGTGACTGTTTCTGTATAATATATTTAATATATAAAATAAAATATTATAACAATTTGATACTGTTGAATCCATGTATGCTCATTTCATTTGAAATTTTGTTGCTCCTTTTAGCAAAAATTGCTGTGTACATTTCGAAGAAATTTAGAGAGTACACACGAAAACCTGATTTCCCGAGTTGGCAACGTTTGTATTTACTGAAGGTGTTTGTTGCCAATACATTTTTCCTTTTATGTGTGCTTCATAATACATGCATAGTGTCGAGTACCAGAATGAAAAAATAACATAATAACCTAAAGATACATAAGGAAGGATCATGAGGGAAATTATGTAGACGGATAGACGGATTGCCGAGTCTCGCTAGCAGCAATTAATCATGGTCTCGCTAGCAGCAGTGGTCATAAAGTCATAGCCAAGTCATGATTTATTCGAGTGCGTTCTGCAAAAGTTGTTTTTTAGTCAAATACTGCTGTGAACTCGAGTCCCCCTGACATACACTTTAAATTTATTGGTCCCGCCCCTGCAGATCCCAGCTTTACTTTATAGCTCTTTGCAAAACTCACTCGCTTGATGAAACGTACATATATACTGATTATATATTCATAATTTCTGTATTGCATTAATAGATACTTTTATCTAGGTACTAATTTGCCCACAGAGCATTCGTGATAGGTGACAGTGGTTTTAGTCAACGGCGCGTCCATTGAGGAAAGTAGGGAGTCTGGAAAGGAAGTAAGCAGCTAGAAGAGCAAGACCCTTGTCAGTAGCCTTAGCCACCAGCTGGCAAAAATCTTGATGTACAATGAAAAATGTATGTCTTAAAGAACGTAGTTACAAAGACACTCCTTAGGGCAAACCTCGGACATCTCGGTTTCCATAAGCGACAGTCGTTAATAAAACAGAACATTTTAGCTGCTTACATTAAAGTAACGGGAGAGAGTATCAGGAGCATTGAACAAGCATTATCAAGAAATACAATCTGATTTCCTATATTTACCGTATAAAGATCAGGTATTCACAGTAAACAGTTGTCAAAAAACATGTCTGCTCCCCCGTCACTTGGAGTAAATTGGATTATGGTTGTACAAACATCTTTGAGCTGTTAGCTTCAGCACAAGTATTCTATTTAATTCAGTTTATTTTCTTGTCAGTTTACAATGCGTTTAGTTGTCAAGAAAGACAAGACAACTGGCTTCGGAGCTGGTGTAACTTTATTTTGCAACACCGTTTGTTTGGTTATCAAAAAGCGATTCATACACATGCACGTTATGAAGCTTTTTTAGAAAGAAAACCTTTTTGCATCGCGGGATCTGGTCATGACGCAGCCATGTTTGTAATTGATACATTGGTTTTTATTGTCACATTTCTACTACTTTCACTGAATATTAGTACCTTTGTGGTTGGTAATATTGAGCAACAATCTGCGTACATGCGACTAATAGCAACCGACAGGGCTTTTATTAACAGTCATTTGGGAATGCACTCAAGTAACTCTCTCGCAGAATGTGTTCAAAAATGCCTGTTTTTCAGGAATTGTAATGGAGTTAATTTCTATCGCTTGAAGACAAATGGCATGGATAACTGCAAGCTGACGGATAAGGATCTATCTAAAGATGTCTTTTCCAGCCGAGATGCTAGAGGATGGGATATCCTAAGCAAGGTATTGCGAGATATTGCACAGTTTACTCGTAATTGAAAAATATCATATTAACTTTCAAATTTTTAATGTACTATTTCAAAGGGAAGATAGTTAATCGAAGAGCGTAAATGTTATAAGACACAACAGGTAGTTGTATAAAATTGAATTGAGTTACAATATGTGGGAATTATAAAACGGTGAAGAAAATGGTGCTTTACTAAGTAGGTAAGTCTCTAAATTTCTGGATATTTAACGGGAAAGGAAATATCTAATGATCACTGTGCGAATTATAGTTAGAGATTATTGAACTATGGCGGTTGCAATTAAGCAATATTTTGACGAGTAGGTGATTAGAATTACACAACATATGCTAATTAAAATCCTATAACCATGAACAGGCTTTATTCCTTGACCTTACCCAATCTTAAGTGAAATTGGTTTCACTTTCGTTTGGTTTCACACTTTCGTTTTCCATGTTTACTTCGTACATTATACGGACAGCAATTCACCACCAAGGTTGATAACTTAGATAACCAGTGCGCTCAATCATTGTCGTGTAGAGAAGATTATGACGATTCTATCAGTAGCACATGCAGAATGGGAAAACTAACCAAGTTTTGGGGGAGGTTAATTCCTGGAAGTTTAAATGGCCAAGCCTTCTAAGCCATTATTGGGATATTCATTGCGCTTTTTGTGCAAATTTCTTGGACTGTCTTTTTAAAAGTAGATTGGATCTGGATTCGTTTATCTTATTACTCGTTTATATGATACCGATTGCCTTGAATATTTCACCGATACCATTAAAACTGTGACTTGAATCTGCACCCTTCTGCGTGAAGTCAATATGCTCTACCACCAGATTTTGTGGTTTGTTGAAGTGTCAGGAAGGCGACAGTATTAGGACAAGGCGTCTGCAATACGCATTCCAACTTTGCATCTCTTGAGCGCTTCTTTAGCAAGCTGAAACTGATCTCAAAATTTATATCAGGTATAACTCGAGATTGACTGATAAAGCTAATAGTAGTGAAAATCATTGGCAACAACCATCAACTTCAAAGGCACCATGATTTGTAAGCTTGAAATGGGCTCCCTTGAGATTGCGTTGAATATTGTAGATTGTTGTACTTTTGAACTTACTTATATAATTTCTTCTGGAATGTTTGGAAATTATAAAGTTGGACATTTTTAAGAATCTTGATGTTTTCCAGAAGTTTGAGAAAGGAGTGGGCTATTAAAATAAATATGAAGGGTTGATCTTCCTCCATGCTTCCGTGGTGTAAATAAATGTATGCATTGTGACAGCTGCGATTTCCACAGGTAGAGAACTTTTGTAAAGGACTTGTAAAGCTGCGATGCTCTTACCGATGGATAGACAATTCTGTTGATAAGAATTTGCACATCAAGGTTTCTTACGTGAGTCCTGGTCAGTTTTTTATCCTTTTACACCTATTGTTAATCAACATTTGTACATTAGTTCTTGCATGACTTTTAGTGTCTTCTATGCGTGACTCCTATAGATTGATTGCTCCAAATTGTAAAATTCTGATTTAAATTTAAACTCTGTATTTAAATTAGCGCAGTATTGCGCAACCTTAAATTCACCTGTTTTAAGTTCTTGCACCAAGTCGTATTACCTAGTGCGGATTTAATCTAGATCACTTTCAGACACCTAAATGCGCAAAAGAATTCGTTGAACGACTGCAACCGGTGAAATCTCAACAAAAGGTAAACGCTTATGTTGTACGTAAGAACTTTTAAAATGTAGTATCGTTTTATTTTTAAATTACGCATGTATGCCTAGAAATCTGGGTTTACCGCAGAAGCTATCTGATCTGAAATTTATCGTCAATTATAAACGCCCACTACTATATCAAAACAATGCAAATGATAATTTAACAAAATTCACCCTTTTGTCAGGTTTACATGGATTTTACCCGTTTCAATCAAACGCTTTGTCAAGGCAGAAGTAAGTGTTTATATATCATTAATCTTGCTCTTTGTGCAGTTTTGCTTGTGCTAAACTATGGTGGCGATATCCACATTATTTTCCAACTGTTTTACGCGTCTTGTTATCAGGTTATTTCAGATTCTTAATTTTCATCTTATAATTGTCAATTGCAAATATGAATTGCTATTCTTTATCCTGGTGACTTTTTGTTTAATGTAAAAACTTACACAAAATAGAAAGACAAGAAAACGAAGTGATACATAGTTTATAATTAATGACGTTGGGGTTGGCGAAGGTATAAAGGACCGCCAAGAGCTACCTAGCATATTTGTTTCTGAGTAGTAATTATTAACTAAGTAGTTTTAGTTACTTCCATACTGGTCGGTGACCAGATCCCTTACAGTCAACCCTTCCAATTTCGTATACCTGTCTACAAATGATATCTCACAGTGGACACTGTCTTTTTCCCAACACTTGATGGATCAGTACTCAAGATTCGTCTCTGGAGAAAACGCCCAAACATATACTGATCAGAACCTCCCAATACAGAACCTCCCAATTTCGGGACAGGTGCAAAACGTTCATTTCTATTCTTGATGAAGACATGATAATAAATGCCTAGCAAAACATTTGCATTTACTATGATTTATCCTTTACCCATATCCCAACACATGTCTGAAATATTGTCTTTTGTTTTGTTGTGAAAATCAATAAAAATGGACCAACTTCACCTCTCTTCAGATACGACTTTCATGTGATCAATGATTAATTTGGATTAATATCCCATTGGGTAAAATAGGATCCTGACCCTTAGAGTTTAACCTTTAACCTCCCATGGTTCCAAACAACTCTTCTGTCACCAGTCAATCAAACGTTTGCAATTGGAGACGCCTAGGAATATCTTGGACCCTGTTTCTCTATGTTTGAGCGGTTATGAGCGGTTAATTGGAATAGACTGTTTTGTAGACAAGTTGTACAAAGCAAAGCTTTTACTTCTATGTGTTGTGAGACCAGAGCAATAAAATACAGCTAATAAGATGTTCAATGTCCTAGGTTGGTTGATTAGTCTTGTTTTTAATGTACTTGAAGACTAGTTCACAAAAACATTTCTTCGTGATACTTGTTTGGCAATTTATCATTTGATGACAAAACGTTAGAGCAACTTAAATACTCCACAACAGACGAGGGAAAGTTAAATAATCATTCACTCTGCTGCTTCCAACATTATGCCAACACATTTTTATGACATGAACACGATGTTTTCAGGGATTTCTCCTAATTTTAATTATACCAGAGCTTTAAATCATAAAATATAACATTATGGCTCTTTTTTCTTATTTACTTAGTGTTTCTGATTATGGAGAAGCGTGGAAAATGTCTGTCATATCAAGAGTCGCAAAAGTTGTTCATTTTTTCGGGAACTTGCACCCACAAGTTTTGCGAAACATACAATGGATTTCTGGTTTATGCCCAAAAGGAGAGATGCCTCGAGAAGACAGATTCGAATTTGGTTACTTTGGCATCAACGTGTGCAAAGGAGGCAGCCTCATTATACTACAACAGGACAAGCAAGCAGATAACCGATGAATCGACAGGAAAGTGTGCCGTGTCTCCATCAGGCACGAATCCTCCAAGCGACGGAATACCAGTTATGATAAATGGCGCTTGTTCTTCTTCGTTAAAATTCAAATTAGTGTAGGCATTTCATTCACCCTATTTCGAATAATGTAGCTGTGTGCAAGCTATTCAATGTAAACAGTTAGGAAATGATAGAAGTTGGTTGGAAACACGGACATATTTTGGAGTTCATTTGTCTTGCTATTCTTATTTAAATCTCTCTTAAGACCTGTCAGGCCTTTAAAATAAACTTGTCTTTTCTCTTACAATGTTCATAAGAAGTTGTTGGACAACATTGTTCTTAAGGTAAACGTACGTCAGGTGGATTACATACGAGTTCCAACAAAATATTTACGGGATCTAATTTGACGCAGGTGTAACATGTTTGCAAAGCATTCTACAAAAATTGTTATTTGTATAATTGTGTTAATAGCTGATCAAGGTTATTGTTGACGAGGATAAGTGAAAAGTGTAATTGCATTATTCCTTGTTCGTATTTAAGATTGATAATGCATTGAAGATGATGTTTGCAGGTATTTAGTTATCTTCCTAAACACTTAATACCAAAAGTGTTAGCTTACAATAGGTTTGAAGTACAAATTAAAAACTAAAAATCGTTTTAATCATCGTAAGAAAACGCAGATCTTTGTAGCAGTGTGATTAACAATATACGTAAACCGAGTTTTCATTAATTTACTTCATACTTTTTTATTAGTTTAAATTAATTTCCTTTCCATGTCATTTGGTGTAAAGGTTGAGGCTCATTTCTGTTACCTTAGCTGCTGGAATACACTTTTGTATACATGGGTGTATGTATTATATTAAGTAATGTTTACAATGTTACTTGTATTTATATACTTGAACATTGTTGCTATGTTTTTGTTGCCAAGAAGTCAACACACACAGAACAATGTTTGAATACATGACTACACTCAACATTCATTTATTTGTACTCACTTGAGACATGTTTCTCTAATTATGCATTGTACATTTTTTGACGCAATAGTGAATCTGTTCATGTAGCATATAGTTGTCATAGCTCTATGAAAATTTAGGTCTGCTGGCTTAAACTTGTAGGCAATGAAGGCATTAAGCTTCTCATTTTCTCGGACGGACTATTTACTTAGGCCAAATTTGCAAGGACAGATTATGTAGAGACGCTTCAGCAAGTCCCTGTTGATAAATGTGTTAGTATTCATCCTTCAACAGGACTTGAAGCAAGACCGTTAAAAACGCTGTCGTGGGCCTGGCTTGGTACCGTAAGTGCGGAGTGTCCACAAATTGTAGGAAGAATAATCTTTCTGTATGTGAAAATTTGCAAAAACAACAAGAATTTAGTTGGATAAAAGCCAAATTTTAGAGGAAAGACCCTACGAAACAAAGCCAAGAACAAAACAAAAAGGACATGGATAACTTTGATTAGTCCTTATCAAAGAACTAATCAAAGATTAACATTTATCAAAGATTAACAGCTTGCCCTGCTTTCAGTGAAACCTATTCAAAATTTGCCTCTTAAAAAAACATTGATATTAATGTTGTTGGGTACTATCGGGGAAGATAGAAATTAGGTGCTCGACATAGCTGATTTAAAATTTCTCAAATTAAGTTCTGTTTTAAGAGTTCGCATTTAAATACAAGGTCGCCTTTCGCAATGATTGATTTTTTATATGACTGCCAGCACTAGCAAAAGAAGCAAAACAAACAATATGATATACCATATGTTGAGGCATAAATATCTGTACCAGGTTACTGATAATGGGAAAAGGATCTCTTGTGACCGCTGAAGTTTAACGCCAACATATTTACCGTAAAAATGTTGTGCCAGTAGCTTAACAACCATTTAGCTATGCCATTTGCTTTGTTTTAATGGCGCAGAAATTTAGACCCCGTTCACACTGGAACGTATCTAAACAGATCCGTACCAAAACGAGCACATATGGGCTTACTGTTACACTGGAACTGATGGATCCGTACCAAAGCAGAGGGAAAGTTGACACTTCTGTACTAACTAAAATGATGAGGGTTCAGCGCCACCCCAATTTGAAGTACCCTTTGGGGGGTCGGGGTCATCTGTATGAGGGGGGGGCGCTGAGTGTAGGAGTTTGGGTCGAGGGGAGTCATTTAAGAGAGGATTGACCTTGTGGTTGTCTAGTTCTCAGTAAAAATGGAGCCGTACATCGCAGAGAAAGAGTCAACAGTAGCCGAGCCTGGGGGCCGTCGATTGCAAATATTTGGGGGTAAGCGCCCCCTAAGTAAACAGCAGGTCGTTAGAGCCCCGAACTGTTGGTTACTATGGTAACCGGAAGTGCATGCAGTTGAGCACGTGGAGGTGGACTGGGGTGGGAATGCCGTCTCCTGTGGGAATGGGTTAGCCGAAGGTGGGCATGGAAAATTAACTATTGGAAATAGCTGGTTGGGAGCATTTATCTAAAATGCTAACAAAACGGTTTAAAAGGTGAAGGGACAGGTATGGTGCACAATCAAAATTAATTCTTTCTTAACACCTTTTACTGTCCTCTTTTCTTTACTGGCAAACGTAAGACTGTACATTTTCGGACGAGGTCCTACAAATTCCTCCATGGACACACCCTGCAACTGAATTGAACTTTATGAGCCCGAGTTCTAACAAGATGGTAATTGACAACACCTAGACTGGACCGCTTTCCTGGTACTCCTCAGTTTCAAATTCTAATTGTTGAGGTTATGGATAGATCCCTTTGCAGCACAGAAGGATCAAAGTACGGAAAGAAACAAAATGTAACTGGTGGGTTTGTTTTTGTATTTAAGTCCTTCCCTTGACAAAACTTGACCTTAATGGCAACAAACCACTTGGCACCTTCTTGACTAGTTAACTGTTGAAACAAAAATGGAGGATGTTGCTCAGTGAGTTGCTGTAGAAAATTGTCCTCCGGTTCCTATTAGTTTTCTGCTGCTCTTGTGAGTCTATCTTTATTTCTTCTGCATCAGGCAATGCAACAACTGTTGCTGCGTCTTCTCTATTAGAGGTGTTTTGATGAAGATTTTCATGGCGTTTGCAATTTGTTTTTATCAAAAATGACTTGTCGCAAATCGAACACGTGAATGCCTTTTCCTTTGTATGAGAAGCCTATTGGCTTTCCAATTGGTAATGATAAACAAAAATTTTACCACAATGCTTATGAACCATCTTTGTCATCTGAAATCCAAAGACAGTCATTCACTTTTCCTTTCACGGTCAAAGCTGCAATGAAAATGGTAAGAAAGGTAAAAATTGTGTTCTTATTTAAACCTTTTCACGTCTCAGTACCTGCACATGAGCCATGGCTATTGTCCTGCTAACTGTGTACCTAAATCAGACCCTACCCAGGCTTGCTCACCAATTCTACTTGCTTGAATACTTGCTCACCTGGTCCTGTATTGTTTTCTGCAAAAAGTGATTGGGTCTGTTTAGAGCAACCAAAACACCAAAATGTTTATCTAAGCAGTGTGTACTATTGGCATGAATAGGATGGGTTGGGAGCTGAGGCATTAGTGATAGCAGAGACAGTGAATAAGAAGGGTGAAGCCATGTATCTCTTGACCAAAAAGAAACAATGCTACATCAAAGTGACTCTTTACAGGGGCACAGTGCTTGTTCACATTCTTATTTATACAAAAAGTGAAATTGGCAAACTACGAGCTGCTCACCGAGAAGTTACACTGTCACCAGAGGAGTTTGCTTGTGAGCTTTCATGAGAATGTCAAATACATCACATTGATAGACATTGATGCAAAGTACTAGTTGAATGCAAAAAAAACGATGTTACACTACAGTCACGAGGTACCAGGGAAGAATATTAATTTATCTCCGTGGGTATACAACAGGTGAAAATGGTATGCTGTTAGCTACAGCTAAAGGTATAACACTGTCACCAGAAGAGTGCCACACCTTGGTCAATTTGCAAGAAAACATAAAACACGACATGAAGAGAGTTGAAGCTTAAAACAAGTTCGCATCGATCCCACAGCAATTAAACAGGATGAAAATGAATCCCAACCAACTAAAAATGTAGAGACAACAGAGGATAATGTGCCAAAGCTGAAAAGAATCTGTCAGCGACCTGGCCACTTGGCGAGATTGAAAAGAAAGACCAGTTAGGTGATCTCAAAGTGGATGAAATCATTCACCAGTCTTTCGCATTTTTTGAAGAAAAATAGCTTATTTCATTTATGCTGATTCATGCAACTGAAATGTTGCGGAGTTCAACAGGACCTCACTAACCCAGGATTACATTTCTGCGATATTATCCACCGGGAATCCAAAGTTCCAGCATACCGGGGAAAAGCATAGATTTAGACCACCGGAATATCATTGAACAGTGGTACAGGAAGGTGAAGGACATTCAATTACCCTTCACCACATCCATGCTTGAACGTAGATACAATAAACTTACACAAAAGCAGTATTTTCGGGATCTTGTGAGATGAGAACTAAAAAGGCAAGACCTTATTGTAAGCAACAAGGAATAAACTTTTTAAACTTGTCAGTTATTTATTTTTCTATGCTACCATATGCTTGCATGTTATCATCATTGAATTTGTTAGTAGCAGAAAAACACCTAGCATTTGTTTGTTGCCCTTTCTGTTTTTGACTATTTCTCCCGCATAGATATAAAACGCTTGGTGCATTATTGCACAGTTATTTGTATTTTTCTCCTGGAACAGATGGAACCAGTTATACCGTTAAGCAATTAAGGTGGTCAGTAGAACATTCACAACCACTTGTAGAGTGGAGTTACGTCACGCATATGAGGGAATTTTAGTAAAAAAGTGGTGGATCTTCAGTGTGTGGTACTTGTCCACTGTCGAGACAAATCAGTTGTATTATGTACTGGTGTGCACAGTATATAAAAGGAAATTTATAATGATGTAACTTGGATCCATTCTATAATTAACACTCAACATGTGTAAACAGGAATCGTGTAGGCAGTAAATTAGTTTCGTTTTCTTACATAGTTTCTATTCCTGTTTCTTGTAATTATTCTACCTGTTAAAAGTCTTCCTGTTATAACTAATTAAATACCTTGTAAAATAGCATGTACACAGTTGGTGATTGTATGGATACAAGTACGTTATTGAAGTCAAGGTCTGCTGTTTCTTGTGTGACTCTGCAATTTCGACAACTCTGTCTCATCCAGACCAGCATATTACATTGGCAACAAATATTTTACCTTACCTAAGAAATGGCAGCCATGGAAATGTTGGCCCTTTTGACAAAAAAATGAGCCTTTTACTGACTGCACTTTTAAAGGCAAATGGAATTAAAGGCGAATTTACTGTCAGTGCTTTCCTGGCTTCTATTGGTCCAGTGACTTCTCAACTTCTCGAGAACTTGTGCAGTCCTGAAAGTCCAAACAGTTTTTCATACAAGATCCTCAAGACACATTACAAGCCAGCTCTAATCGTAATTGTGGAGCACCATAAATTCTAGTTGGCTTTTCAAGGATCAGATGAGCCAGTATCCAGCTTCATCATCTTGTTGAAGAACTTGTCCACAACATGTGAACTCAACTTCTTCCTTAAAGATGCTTTAAAGGATCATTTAGTCTCGAGGCTCCACTCAAAGATGAGCAAAACTCAGTGTCATCTCCTGTTGGCGGCTGACCTCACCTTTGACAAAGCTCGACAGAAGTGTCTTGCAGACAAACTGGCTTCCAAGGCAAAGTTTTTGCCCTCTCTTGCTCCTCTTGCTCCCGAAACGTCACATCAGGTTCCTGCGCCATCATTGCATGTATGCCCTTGAAAGAAATGCTATTCCTGCGGTCAAGACGGTCATTTTGCATCTCAGTGCTGATTCGGGAATGTGATATGTCAGAATGGCCACAAGCGAGGTTGCATCTGCTCTGCCTGTTCAGTGCAAACGTCCACTAGCAAAGGAAGACCACCAAAACAAGACTACTCAAAAAGTGGCACCCGAAAACGCCAACAGCATGTTGTGGAGGAATCCCTTTTAGAAGAAGCAATAGTAAGTTGCTCTTATGGACTTTATTCTGTAGAGTAAAACCACGCCATTTTTGGCAACTCTTACAGTTGCTAGTGTGAACGTCGTCCTGGAAAATGACACAGGTGTGTCTCATCCCATCATACCTGAATTTTTGCTCCATATAAAATACAGCACTCTACTAAAACCCATTGTAGTTATATGGGTGATATTGTCTCCCTGTTAGTTCCAGTTGGTTACTACATTTAACAAATCCAGAGTAACACTTAAATCCTTAAGGTTAATAGACCTTCACTGCTTGGTCTTGATTGGCTTGCCCATTTTCACTTTGATTGGACATTTTTACTACTGAGCGCAATATGAAGGCAGGCATCTGGGTCAGACTAGTCTATCAGTCCAGACTGTTTCATGGTCTAGCAGAGTAGGCCTTATCCCTACTTCTCCATAGCACCCTAAGTCATTAAATGATCTTAGTACCTTTTCCAGTTTATTTTTCACCCGAGGTTAAGGCATCTTTACTGTTAGTGTCAAGTTCCAGAGAGCTAGACCTCTGCTTTATACAGTCCAAGTGGAGAGAGAATATGATAGACTAGCACAGTCAGCAATATTTCAGCTAGTCTCCTTTAGTCAGTGGGCATCCCCCACAGTTCATATCCAAAAGGCTCAAGGGAATATTAGAGTTTGTAAGGACTATAAGTGAGTGGATGACTTAATAGAGGATGACTTATATCGGCTCCTCAATGTACAGAACATGCTACCAAAATTTACTCATAGTGGTACCCAACTCTCTCAGGTGCAAATAATCAGCTGTTGGTAGACAAACAGTTGTATTAATTGCTCATATTCAATGCACACAAAGGTTTGCTTTGACCCAATCGGCGGTGTTTTGGAATCAAAACTGCCTCTGCAAATTTTCAGGCCTTGACTATGCATTTTATCACATTGATGATGTCCTGATCACTACTGATACCTTGCCTAATCACCTTACAACTTTAAAGGATGTTTTTCAACGTTTTGCAACCTATAATGTGAAACATAATGATGATAAGTGTTGTTTCTTGCAGAAAGAGTTTGGGGCATGTTGTGTGTGGAGATGGCATCAAACCTGTCCAGAGTAAAATAGGGGCTATTCAGAAGGCACCATCACCTTCCAATGTAAATATCTGAATTAAAATCCTTTTTAGTTATGGTTAATATTTATACTAAATATTTTCCTGACTTGGTAACTCGTTTTCTTGCACCTTACACACTCCTGCAACACAGTTCGTATTAGAAGTGGACTGATGCCTGTGAGCAAGCTTTCGAGTATGCTAAATCAGTCCTTCTGGGGAATCAGGTCCTGGTTCGCTTTGAACCTACGAAACCTCTTATTTTAAGTGATGATTCTAGTCTGTATGGTATTGGTTCTTTATTAAGCCATCACATGTCCGACTGTTCAGAGCGTCCAATTGCATTTGCTTCTTGTAACTTAACATGGGCAAAGAGGAATTATTCACAGATTGAGAAAGAAGCCATGGCCATTGTCTATGGTGTGAAAAAGTTTCACCTTCATTTATATGGGCACAACTTTACTCTTGTTACTGACCATACTCTTCTTACTAGTATCTTTGGTCCTAAGATTGCTATCCCTGTCTGCACATAGTTAAAAAATAGCATATTGTTTTTCAGACCATGATGTTAATGTTGAATGTTAAATCGCTTACCTGTTCATGCCACAGACAATATTGAGCCAAAGGATTTAGACATCTTACATTCGCAGATTTTCCTGCTTCCCCTTACTGCAAGGGATATTCACAAGGCTTCTGCTAAGGATGTCACCTTGTTTAAGATTCTTGAAAGGCTGGGGAAATGTTTACCCTGCCCCTGATCTTAAAGCTTTGTGGATATGAAGATATGAGCTGTCAACTGAGGATGGTTGTCTTTTATGGGGTTCTTGCATAATCGTTCCAAATATTTTCTGCTCTCGGAGTTTAAAAGATCTGCACTTCTATCATCCATGCATGACACATATGAAGGCTTTGGCATGCTCTGATGTATGGTAGTCTAGACTTGACCAGGACATTAAAGATATTGTTAGACAATATAAGACTTGTACTGACTATCGTCTTTTACTTAAGGTTTCCCCTTTGCATTTTCGGCCTCGTACTACTGAGGCTTGGTAAAGTGTGCACATTAGTTATCTGGAAGTCAATGGTCAGAATTTCTTGCTAGTGCTTGACAATTTTTCGAAATGGTTGGAAGTTTTTCCAATGTTCTCCACTACCTCCACTGTTACAAATGATGCAATGAGGTCTCTCTTTACTGGTTATAGTCTGTGTCAGATAGTCGTTAGCGATAATAGACCTCAGTTTACATCCAAAGAATTCAAGGACTTGTTACTTTCAAATAGAGTCAAATATATTCTCTTGCCTCCATACCATTTAGCTTTAAATGGCCTTACTGAGAAACATGTCCAAACCTTTAAGCACATGTTTTTGAAGAATGTACCTCATCCAGGCCAGTATATAACATATAAATGGTTAAGGCTTTGTATTTAAGGATGGAAGAAGTATTGCATTGTTTATATTACAACATCAGGTAACAATCAAGTTATGGTTTGTTCGTTTACTCTATAAAGAAGAAAAAAGAGCACCTGGAGTTGACTCTAAAAGAAGTGAAGGAGTGGTCAAGTCAACAGTTGACATACACATGGCATAAACCTTAGAGAAAACATTACAAGAGATGTCAAGTTAAAGTGTATGGGATAGATCACCAGTGGCAACCTGATTTGGTAGACATGAACAGTGTCACTCACTACAATCAACATCTCAAGTATGTGCTTACATGAATCATTGTGTTTTCATGGTATGCTTGGACAGTTTCTTTAAAGAGCAAAGCTTCACTGATGGTGGGAGAAGGATTCAAAACTATCTAGCTACATCACAGTGGACACCATTTGGAAGTCATTTGCAGACAGATAAAGGAACAGAATTTATCAACTCCATATTCCAGAAGTATTTGGGAGAACATAACATACAACTTTTCTTTACCTAGAGTGATATGAAACCTAGTATTGTAGAATATTTTAATCGGACTCTGAAGACACGTATATAAAGATGGTTTACTGCCAAAAACACATTACAATACACATATGTCTTACAAGATATTGTTCTGTCTTATAATCATCGTGTGCATAGAAGACTGGGAAGACAACCTGCTCAGTTGACTCCAAGTCATGACACTGAATTATGTTGACGACAAAAGCATTGCCATCAAAGCCCAAGTTTCAAGGGGGTGGAACCCTGAGAATAAGTTAGCAAAGAAATATGTTTCAAAATGGGTAATTTCCAAACTGTGGACTATAGTGAAAAAAGTGAAAGTGAACAAGGATGTTTTTTACTGCATTGAGAAAGTTATAAAAAGGAGAAATGTAACAGGTGATCAGACATGTAATACTTTTCTTGTAAGGTGAAAAGGATATCCAGAAAGCTCTAACAGTTAGGTGGTAGAGAAGGATTTGAAGAGTCTTTAACAAAATATGAACGTGCAATTTTATCTCACATTGCCAAGTAACAATTTGATGAAATTATACCCTGATAATACACTGTCAAGCTGCAGAATGAAACTACCTACTGGAGCTTGATGGTAATTGGAAAGTCGGCTTAGTAGAGCTGCTCTACCCACATTCTTGGTACAACGATCGACATGGAGATAACATTGTACATTATGTTCTCGATACAGATATTCCTCCTGACTACTATTACTGATACTTTATTGATATTCCAGGTGTTACCTTTTCTTACAGTATAAAAGCTATTACAGTTACAATCTCAAGCGAAAAGGGGACTCGTCTTAAGCTTATAGGAGATGTTGCCACCATCCTGGGTTATGAAGAAAGGACTACCATTGATGAGGCTGTATAGCAAAGTTTCTTTATTCCAGATGTGCAAGCAACATTCCCGAAATATGTCTACACTGATGCCAAACCATTTTATGCTCTACTGCTCGGGAGTCAAATTGAAAGTTTAGAAGTGAGTGTAAGAGACGATAAAGAACAAAACATGTCATTTGAGAAAGGAAAAATTATTGCGACATTGAATTTCCAAAGATGCAGAGTGGTCGATTGTTAAGTTTGTCTTCCTCAGTAGACATTACCATCATGTTCAATTGGGAACCAGGCCGCAAGCAAACCCTTCGTATTTGCAGGCAGGGGGTAAAGTTTCAAGCTTTCGAGGTCTACCACTACCAAAAGGATACAGGAAACAGACAGTTTGTTCAAAAGCCTTATTTGGAATGCTACACCTCTCCTTGAAAAGGATGGACTCACATAGGAAACACTGCCTTGCAAACTGGAATGGATGTATTAAGTGATGTAAGCAGTGGGGTAAAATGTTAAAGAATCCATCAAGGCTAGGACTAAACAAGCTGGTCGCCAGGGATAAAATAGGTGTACTAATCATTGTGTAAAAATTCCTATTGCATCAAAATACGTAGTACGTGTGTGATATAAATGTTAAATTCATATATAATTATTTACAGACCTAATAGATTAATATTGCTTAATTTTACATTTGAAGATGTAAAGGGAAGTGTTTGTGGGCGTTTGGACAAATCTTCCAGGAACTCACCTGACCATGACACCCCGCAAAGAGATAGCATATAAGGAGGCCCTCAGTCAGCCAAATCCAGTTCAATATGTGCGGGTCGACAAATGGTACAAAAAGGAAGAAGACAGAGAGGAAAATCATTATTAGCAGAAAAGGGTATTTTTGATAAATAAGAAACCAAAAGTGACCTGGTAATAACGCTCTTTCGTACAAGCTGTACAAGAACTGCCACCAAGCACTCTGCATTCTGTTCAACCTACTGAAGACAGACTGGTCTGAAGGAGTTGTACCGAGATGTTTGGTGCTTTGCGGATGGAATATGGATTCCTAAGAAACAGAATTTATCTACTGTTGGTCAGTTTCGGCCAATCTCTCTGCTGAACATCGACAGCAAGATCTTCTTTGGGGTGATGGCACTCCGCTTGGCAAATTTTCGTCTGTCCAATTGCTATATCAACACATCTGTTCAGAAAGCTGGAGTTCCTGGCTTTTCTAGATGCTTAGAGCATGCTCAGATGATCTGGAACTCCATTCAGTCTGCCAAGCAAACAGGCAAAGATCTACATGTGGTATGGCTTGAACTCGCCAATGCATACGGCTTGGTTCCACATGAGCTGGTCTTGAAAGCTATGACGTTTTTTTCCATGTGCCATTAAAAGCAGAAGTCGTGCTAAGATCCTGCTTTAGCTGAGTTTGCATGCGATTTGCTACTCAAGACTACACAACTGAGTGGCAGCCGCTTGAAGTTGGCATTATGATGCAATTTGCTATGTCGCCCCTGCTGTTTGTCATGGCAATGAAACTCATTCCGTGAGGAGCCGAGTCAGCCTGTCCAGGAGAAACACGGGAAGATGGCCCAGTGATTCCACCAAACAGGGCATCAAGTGCAATCAAAGAAAGGAGCTGAAACATTGCTGCATTGGTTTTCCGAGCTTTTCACCTGGGCCCGTATGAAGTCCAAACCAAAGAAAGGTTATAGTTTGTCAATTGTCAAAAGCAAGGTGAAGGAGATTCACTTATGCATTGGTGGCAAAAGGATACCCACTATTCGAGAGCAAACTTTGAAGAGTCTTGGTAGATGATATGCTGTGCCACCATCAAGAAATTAAGGTCAAAAGACAAACACGAGAAGGTTTGCAAGCCATAGTCAAGACACTGCTGTCCGGAAAACTCAAGGCATGGTGCTTCCAGTTTGGCCTACTCCCTCGAGTCCTCTGGATTCCCACGAGTTGAGTGCATCCAGCAGCTCATCAGTAAGTGCTTGCCAAAGTGGCTTGACGTTTCCTCTTGTTTCTCATCTGCAGGCCTCTATGTGAAGTCAGGAAAACTCAGTCTGCCCATTCTGTCTTTAACTGAAGAGTTTAAGGCTACCAAAGCCCGTCTACATCTCATGATGAGAGACTCCCCCGAGCCAGTCATATGTGGCACGCAGCCAGCTATCCAGAAAGCACTGAAATGGTCAGAAGCATCAGCAGTAGATGCAGCAGAATCTAGCCTTTGCCTGAAGTAGATAGTTGGTGCAGTTTAAGCGAGGAGATCAGGTCTGGGAAATGCACCAGTCAAGTTGTCTTCCAAGGAGAGCAGCTCTGAGCATCGAGGCATGGTGATTGCAAAAGTTCGAGAGCGAGAGGAGGAGGCTCGTCTGTCAAGTGCAGCAGCTCAAGTGAAGCAAGTGCCAATCCAAGTAGACTTCTTAGTGGGGCAGCAGACTGGCAGGTTGTTGTTGACCTTGAGCAAGTCCTGCAGTTTCCTATACATATTGTGACTACAAATGAATGACCGGACGCGGTGGCATGTTCAAACTCCATCAAGACTGTGCTACTCATTGAACTGATGGTGCCTGAGAGAATAAAATGGAGGATGCCTTTAAGAGCAAGAAGACCAGATATGAATGGCTTCGAACCACATGTGAAGGCAACGGCTGTTCATGTCATGTGTATCCAGTGGAGGTCGGATGTCGTGTTTTGTAGGCCGCTCAATGACAGTTTTTCTCTCCCACCTTGGCCTCGGTGGTCAGAAGCTCAGAGCAACTGTGAAGCGTCTCCAGTCTGCAGTGGAGAAGGGTTCCAACTGGATTTGGTCTAAAGCAAGATCAAAGCAAACGACTTGATGTTGTGGTTGTAACCACAAGCAGAGACATCCCCGCTAGCATTACACTGCGGGTGGCATCAGGGATGGCAGTATCGCTTTAGCTACCGAAACTGTGTGATCATCGCTGGTTGGCGGCTGATGAGAGGGGTGTCAAGCAGCAGCTGGCTGTATGCGTCTCTCTATACAGATAGAAGATTAGAAATTTCGAATGAGTTTTCATTGATTCAATATTTAAGATAGATCATATTTAGCAGAAATGACTGCAAAGTTGGAAACTGCATCTGAAAACAAAAGGACTAGTGTCTTATCTTCAAATCCTTTCAAAGCACCACCTGACCAAATTAAGTCCAAGGTTGAAAACATGAAGGATGTTGTGACAGCAAATTTTTGGACGTTTTGAGTTGATTACCTGGCTGGAAATGTTTAGGATATTGAAGCAGAGTTTATGAAAGCAACTGACGATTTAAGAACTATTTTGAAAATAGAATTTAGAGAATACCTGCAGTTTCATCGTTTATTGATGGGAGCTGCCTTTCAGTATCCATTGATAAGCCAACGTTTTAGAAGATTTTCTCGAGCCAAAATATTACACTGTAAAAAAGTGCATTCAGAACTGACCTTTATTCCCCTACACTTCGAAAATGAGATAATTCATTTTGTTTCTTTCTGACAGGTGAAAAATACCTTGGTCAACGATTATTGAGTACTTTTTATCAGCCTACTCGGCCTACATTACTTGGCACAAATGTCAAATTCAAATCCAATATAATCCAAATAATGGTAGTGTAAGAACCCATCTACACGAGAACTCAAAACAACGGGCCGCATAATTTAATTATCGGACTAACAGGTCTTGGAATGTTACAAGTTTATATAGCAGCAGCATCCATGGACTGCTGTCAGCCCATAAACTCCTGTTCTGTTATCACTTAATCAATAAAAACAAATACAAGTTGCAGTCACACTATCTAGTTTCATTCAAAAAAGTCAACATCAGTATTTTAGATGTATTTAAAATTTACATGTGTTAACTTTTTGGTGACAGTAAGGATCAGTGGCGGTTTTAGGGGGCCGACTGGCCCATGGCCCGGGTCCCGCACCTCCAAAGGGCCTCGTGCTTCAGTGCCATTTTTTATCAATAAGTACATGTGGAATCACTACGGTGGAATTGAGATATTTTCATCGTGAAATCATCAAATTCTCGTGAATGAAACCTACCAAGCAGCCAAATCGACTAAAACTATTTATTTCAAAAGCCTTAAATCCATATCCTTGCTCATTTATATATCAAATATTTCATTGATAGCCACATTAGTATTCTTAACAGATTGCCGTTGTCTGTGATGGAGATAATGCTGAGTGATATAAAGTACTTTGATAGTCAGAATTATATAAAATCATATTAGTCTGTTGAATTATTCTCAACGCGAAGGCGATGAGAATAAAATGCTGGTTTTTGCAAAGAGCACGTAACAGATGTCATGAAACCATTAGATGGCGCCTGCGCGGATTCAATGTTAGTTAGTAGTAAGGCGATGACTAAACGACGTCCGTTTAAGCAACTCACTTATATGTTCACCGTGCTTACGAATTGCCCCGGATGTTCCTTAGTAACGTGACCAAAAATTGCTTCCAAAACAGGGAGCTGTTCTGTCTGTGTTCCAAACCCACAGGGTCCTCAAGTTATTTATACCAGTTCCCTGTTCATAACAGTCTCATTGCTATGGATAGATGGAACCAAAGTTAATTGTAAAGGAACACAATATTTATTGTCTGAGTTGACTATTGGAACATAAAACTTTATCGACTTTCTGTTACAGTCTGTGATCTCTCCATATATTCCGTTCTTGCATTGAAGCAGAATTATGGAAAGGAACTGCTGTATAATTTATTTGAATAAGGTAGGTTGTTCAAGAGTTACTACTTATTAAATCGTATGACGCAGCAAGTTTCTTTTTATCTACACGGGACATGACCTTCATGACCGTGTGCTGGTTAAGAACCGGCGACGATTTTGGTTTCATACCATAGATGTATCTATGTTTCATATTATATGATCAGAGCCATAACTGTTTTGATCTCTTTGTATAATCTACCTTTACTATTTAAATGTATAATGTATACGTTTTTTATTCATCTTAAGGAAGGTACCGTATACAAGAGGCATAGCCAGGGAGCTATAAATATATATATCTATGTATGAGGATACCCTCTTCCACCACCGGATATTCGACCTAACGAGTTCTAGGAAATCCATATCCCACAATTCATTGCAATAGTACAGGCTGCTTCAATTTGCCTACTCGGTGACAGTCACCTCGTGACAACATGGACGATGTTACGTTTCAAACGTCTAAATCTCTAAGGAGTACAGTTGTCAGGAAAACCAGTTGCAATGTAATTTACTATATGGTTGTTTTGAATGGAAGGTTGCCCACTTAATCGACTATCATCAATCGAGGACCGACAGCAGCCAGACGCAAGGCTCCACACGAGAGCAATCTAGGAGAAAGGCCTTGGTAGTACTACAAACGGTAGTACTATTATTGATCTAGGATACACCTAAGCTTCTGAGGGGACAACTTAGCCTTGATAAAGCACCATTTAAATGCAATGGAATACCTCAAGGATAACCTTCCTTACAGCGACAAAGAGGAGACAATTAATGGTCTGTGGGAAGTTTTGTTTCGTAAAACTTTCGCGTTGCATGGGGGAGACTGCTCTGTTAGCGAGGAATGTCAGAGCAAACCAACGGAGGTGTTAGAAGAGATGAAGGATAAATTAAACAAGACGAAATCAAAACTTGATAAATTTGAGATTCAGGAATGGCGGAAGCATACTACTAATCTGCATTTATGTGGTTTTATAGCAAGGACTCTGAAGCGAGAATTAGAAGCTGAACTTTGCACTCAGGCATGGGCTAAGCTGTGTACAGTTGTCAAGAATTTTGATATTCTGAAGAAGGTCTTTTCATCTGACCAAAATAATAAAAGTGTTTTTAGAAGCCTACATTTGTGCGAGGTACCCGGTGCTTTCGTGGCATGTGTAAATCATCTATTGAAGTCAGAATATCCCAATGTGAAATGGGATTGGGTAGCAACGTCACTCAATCCGTACTACGAGGGAAATAGCTTAAGTTCGATGATCGATGAAGATGTTTTTGTAAGATGGACACTGGATAGCTGGGAATTTGGAGAGGACTTTACTGGTGATGTAACTAATATATCAAATTTTCGACGCCTTCAAAGAAAGTACAGATTTGGAGCACAGGGGGCACAGCTGGTAAACATTCAAGCAATTAATTTGCATTTTGAATAAAAAATGATTACTTGAACTGTTGAAGGGAGTGGTAAGCACATCGGAGATGAAGGGAAGGGTTTGTAAAATTATTAAGGTTTAAATTTTAAAGTACTACCCTACTGCCTGCACTCAACAGATTATTAATGATAGTACGTACTATGTTAAAATTATCATGTTAAGTTTCAAGTTATATTATAACCAGTATAATTTTCAAGTTTAACTGACATGAAAATCACTGTTTTTTCATCTTGATCAACCCATGTGATTAGTACTTTGTCATTCGCCTTGAAAATTTGCGACATTGCGCTAAAATCATACTTAAAAGCTTTTTTCGTCTGACACTCCTCAGAGTAT
>JANTCA010024763.1:0-44936 GCA_024741275.1 Chironex yamaguchii
ATCTATCTATCTATCTATCTATCTATCTATCTATCTATCTATCTATCTATCTATCTATCTATCTATCTATCTAGCCAAGGTTTTTCCAATTATTTCATCAATGGCTCCTTTTATTGTAAGTTGGTGCGAGGATGTAGCAGAGTCTGAAACTTCAGAACAGACTATTATACTTATAGTTATAAGTCTTGTAGATCTTTAGAAGTATTGGAATTCTGTTCACTTATCAAATGTTCATGAACTCTTGTTAAAATGTCAGCAACAGCCTGCTTATGTAAATTTATACACAACTCGGGAGAGTAGACCGTCGAGGACAGGATCCTTCACTGAAAACATGTTTACAGCCCTGTCGAGGTATAATCCACTGCTTTGCCGATGAATCCAACCATTTATCTATGCAGAGAGATAAGTATATAATTCGAAAGAGAAAAAATTAAGACTTGGATTTTGTCTCGATAAGCTTGTTTTGTGAAACTTCCTCATCAGGAGACGATTACAAAATCACTTTAGCCATATAGATACAAGGGAAAACTTTACATTTTCAGGTGTTACATAAGAGTGATTTGCTTCTGTGCCCACACCTTGCAGGGAGCCCGTTTCTCTTGTTAAGGGTAGAACATTCAGTTTGGCAGATAAAGAAAAAATTTCTTTTAGGCAAAAGCTGCACTTTTCGCTTGATTTGTAGTTGGGAGTTTGAAGATAAGAAAGAATAGTTGATCTTTTTAAAGTTTATGGATTAACTCGCTTTCAGCATATTGTCCTTAAAAATCCATAAGTTCTTCACTCAGGGATGTGTTCTTTGTGGACTTGAATCCATATGCGTCTTTTAGAGAGACAGACTCCGGGTTGAGAAAAAGAAAGCTCCTCAACGTATTCTTCGTAGAGACTGACCGTCCTTTCAATGAGGCGATGTAGATAATCACTGTATGATGCTAGCTGGATGGATGTTCTTTGTTAATTAATCGTTGGTGAATTCTATCATTACGTTTATTAAAGAGTTCTCAATAAGCCTTAGCAGCGAATTGTTAAGTCTGTCTCTTGATAAGTGTGCGGTAACAGCGCTCGTTGTGTATTAGTTCACAAAGTAATATATAGTATAAAAGAGAAAAAATCGAGACTCTGATTTTTTATGTATACATATGCATATAGCTTAAAAACTAAACTTCTCAATTAATGAGCTTTCTACCACCTGTCTTGACGGATCTCTGACTTATGATTTCTCCTTCTTTCGCTCAAGACTTTACATTGAGTCTATTGCCAAATCTGCTGCAATGAAGATTTACTCACTTTAGCATTCCCCCAATTACCCCGCTCAGGAAACTACAATAGTCTGCATCTTCTAATAGTCTACTACTCCCCACTGCATCGAGCATGGTTGTCACATCTGGATAAGTGTTTCAGTTGATTGTCTTAATTTGTTGGATCTCGTCCAACAATGAATTGTAATGCTATTGGCCATGATCTATTTTCTAAATTGGATTTTCTCTCTCTTTGTGGTGACGTATTGTCTCTTTTATATAAGTATCTAAGATATTTTAAAGATTAAACGGACTCATTCGTTAATTTTCCGTTTGAAAAGAGAAAAGTTGAAAAAGATTGTCGATTAATGTCACGCAAAAACGCAAAAATTTCCTTGACGCAAAGCTTTTCAAGGAAACCTTTTCAAAAGGATTTCTAAGTTTTCTTGTGCTCAGTCTATACTTAAAGTGTGTGATCTTTTTTATTTCATTCACTTTTAGATATAACTATGTACATAACAAAAGATAACTAACTCGAAATGAAGTAAAAGGAATTTTCTTCCTTTATCTATTATACGTTTGCCCCAACATATTCTATTTAATCGACTCTCTTATTCGCCTAGTCCAATGATCTCGTCTCTTTACACGAAGTAATATTTTGGGTCCGACGAAGTTGGCCTCGGTTTCAGATATTCAAGAGTCCTATAGGCCATTGGAAAATCAGTTGCCTTTACTGTCAACAACAAAAGGAGGTAAAGATAAGGAAGCCACGTCAGTGACATCCTGTTACAGGTGTCTGATTTAAAGATGAGTTCGGAAATTAGGAAAAATAATTTTTTTCAACTTCCTCGTTTTGACATCTTGGATATTTCCGATTACGAACGGCCTGGGTCCTACTTTAGTTATGAGAAAGCTGTAAGTACGAAATTTTCATTCGCATTGCCTTAATTGTCTTTTTAAACTGCTCTTGATTACCGCGTAAACAAAAGCAAAACTATTAGATTCAATCAGGAGGATTTCCTACACGTCACATCTATAAAACATGCAGGTGTACTAATTTTCCATAGATGCATTTTATCTTTTAAGCAAGCTTTGTATAGTGAGGCAGCTAACCTCACGCAAGTCGTGCAATTGTAATTCAATACTTAGCATGTATTGTGATCATACGTCCAAGTGTGCTATCGCAAGAGGCTAAAACTGCTTGTATAGCACGACATTCAAAATTACATATATTTGTTACATTTCATTAGAGTCTGACTTACAACTTGCTAGCTTTCTTCTTTTATTAGACGTTTTTGTAAACTGGTCTTTATCGACTCAGTTAAAGCCATAGATGAAGAAAATCTAGAGTAATAAAATCTATTTATTCTCTGCCACACAGTGATGGCATAAATAGTATATCTTAAATTACCATCACACTATAACTTTTATAAAAGAATTCGGAGTAAAAAGAACAACATCACATTAGCCTATCTCATGGACACTGGACACTTAAAGCGGCATGCAGCTACTCTTAAAGTCCCATATTGGGAACATTTCAAGCATACTCTCAACTTCATGCTTTACAGCCAACTTCATAAATTGATTGCTCCGCTTCACTGTTGATTCGTTTGTTGATCGATTGATCAATACATGCATCTATCCATTGATTGACACGTACATTTGGCTTTGTAGAAACTTCTTGAAATTAATACAGAGCACTGAATAGCCCGTGGTAAGATTATACAGTGAGATCTCTGTTCATAGCATTGTGACCACACCTAACGTTGCCTTGAGATTAAGAGAGTTGTTGTCTCTCCTCACACTTTCTTGACAAAACCCGAGGTGTACTTGAGTTACTGTTCTTATGGCCTAGGCTTGGAATCAAATGTCATTGACTTCATCTACTTCACCATTAACGCCACTTTTAGATAGCCACAAAATATCAAGTTTTTAAGATGGGTAGCTAAACGTACGTTCCTATTCTAGAACCATGGTAAGTTTTCCTTGACAATGTATTTTTCATTTTTCTCCGTCGTATTCTTCTATGCTTTCTGGTGTGTATAGTAAACAAACCAACCCGTTTATTGCCTTTCACATAATTGTTTTCTTAAAAGTCAGAAACGTTAAAATAAATATTTGGTGCTAGGTGTAAATACTTGAAGCACGTGTCCTGTAGAAATTGTTTTTCTCATAAGTGATGAGCAAACAAGTCTCCATGACAACGTGAAATTTCTCACGTCTTTTATCATGGTTGCAAACTTTCCAGTACAAACGTGCTACCCACCTGCTTTATGGCATTCGAACACTTCTATTCAATGTGTAAGGAACACTCGAAATGGCCTCACTTTCGAAACTAATGAGGATTAAGGACCATGTCTCTCTTGTCGAACTCTGTAAACACATATCAAAAAGGTGATGGACACGGAATAAAGCTTAAAAGTCACAAGTATATAGGGCACGACTCAAATTAGCTTAAGCAATATTCTATGTTGCCTTTACTTATTTAATTGCGTAGATTTGTTAAACAGGTCAGAAGGACTACTCCCTTTAGCCAGGCTGGCTGGTGCACGCAAGCTTTGACACTACAACAAAGTGTAAACGTTATCCATAGTTGGAATAAACGGAGATTCGAATGAATTGCATTTAGTAATAGAACTGGTCCTAGGTTATGAGAATGAGCCCCGTTTACATTGGTACAGATCTAAAAGAGTACGAATCTATTTCGGATCCGTAACAATTTTCGCTAGCGTTTACACTGGGAACTGCACTAGAACAGTTCCACTCAATCGATTCCTTTGTCACCTTGGTTGCGTTCTAGTGTAAACAGGGTCTAATTCGACTACATGAGGATAGCCTACAACTGAGCCTTAAATCATATTTCCATCAACTTTTGACTTATTACATTTTGTTCCTTGACAAAGGCTTTGTGGATCGAATATTCGCGGATAGATCGTTCTCTTCTTTAAAAGAGTGGTAGAGTTGCAAATTTATATATCACTGTATATCTGTTAACCCCACAGCTCTACATTTTTGTCAATTATTTTCTAATGACTTTAGTATAGGACAGTAGAAGTGTCAACAATATTTTTAAAAATCGACCAAAATATCTAATTGGCGACAAAGAGTTTAGCGGATTGACATGAATTTTATTACATTGTCCATCGCTGGAGGCCGCAGCCTTGATGTTGAGTTATCAATCGTATATTCATCACTACGTCTCTTTTGTGTAGTCATTAAGTCGGTTGATGAACAACTAACTCCTCTGAGTACTCTTCCCCTTAAAACACACACTCACTCACGTGGACGATGGTCTGCCCAATTCCAGGTTTTATGCGATTTTACCGTTCATCGTTGGTCTTGGTGGCTTCTTGAAGATCCTCGAAATTCTCCATACCAGTGCCCTGACGAAAACATAACCTAAACGGCGTCTTTCTTTGCTAATTTCTCCTTCAGTTGTTGGCCAAAGGTCTAGGCCTGTGTTTTGGTGTTACATACATTTGTACAAAATGCCATACAGACCAGCAGATAAAACAACTGTTCCCTCAAAATGCGATTGATCACCCACTCTTGGCATGATTAGCACATGACTGTGAACTTCCCTTTGTAATAGAGGTACGACATATACTTTTACATCATCTGCCACACCAGCCCTACAATATTTTGAGCCTATGTTAATTAACTAAGCACAACTGTTCAGGATAGTTCCAATGTCTTCTTTAATGCAAATAACTTTTTTTTTTGTAATCTGATGTGCTTTATATTACTCAAATGAACGTTACGCACCATAATGTTTATAAATGTAAAACATCCTGTCTGTTAAAGACATGGAGCAAAAGCATTATGCTGTAAGGTACATTGAATTGCGTAATTCAAATGTAACAGTGACAAGAACAAAAATAAGGCGTAAACATGGCATATATCACGTTTCACATTAGTTATCAAGTACGCCATAGTCTACTTTATGCAATTTAATTTCCATTCCTAATTAACATCTTTTTACTATCAGACTACGACAGTTTAATTGACTAATATTATCTCTTCAGAGACTATTCGTAGGGCTCTTTGCCACATTCCCTCAGAAGTAATCAGTGTCTTTATCGGCAAAAAACAAACAGCTTCAAATATGCAAGTTGAGGTTAAATTTTTGATTCTTTACTTGCATTTCTCAATAAAACCAGACTTTTCCGATACGTGTCAAGGCTGCTGATGTCAACCTTTGAAACCAGCACCTGTTTTAGGGGATGCAGCAAAGAGCTCAGTTTGATAATGTTAAATGGGAACTTGGGAACTCCGCGTTTTGCAATCAAAAGTTCTTCCAAATAGTTAATTAGACTTAACGTAAGTTGAAGCTGTTTGTACAGGAAAACGCTCTCTTAGTTTCCCTAAGGTAATATATATTTTTTCACAAATAGCACATTTCTTGCTCATAGCAGTATTGAGCACAATAACTTATTCTATTATTCTCAACTTTCTATACAAGGGGCACACATAAACCCTTGTTGCAATCCACGATGCTGTCGATGGATTCCATATTATGTTGCAATTCAGGTGTCAAATCATTAAAACAAAGTTTTCTTTCACTGGCTACTAAACGTAGGGTAGGTATAGTTCGCTTTATGCTTGCTAATGCACTCAGATCCATACCTCCACAGCAGAAAGTGTCATACTCTAACCATAGAAAGGATTAATGTCTACAAAAGCGTTCACAGGCTACCACCACGTTAAATAAATAACAAGACAGATTTTAGAGTCGGTTCTTTTATCCTGTTTCCTTTGATGACGTAAAGGTTTTAGCCAGTTTCTATATCTCATTTGACGATTCAACGAACAAAAATGTAAGAGTATTCCTTCCAA
Source organism: Chironex yamaguchii (assembly GCA_024741275.1). Taxonomy (NCBI): domain Eukaryota; kingdom Metazoa; phylum Cnidaria; class Cubozoa; order Chirodropida; family Chirodropidae; genus Chironex; species Chironex yamaguchii. The sequence continues at coordinate 6,072 of JANTCA010024763.1, forward strand.
CCGTACTTAACGCCATAAAGAGAGAAGGTAGTTGGGACAATTACACATGGAGCTAGCACCAAAAGAGGCTCATAAAATCAAGGTCTCTCTTGAGTTGCCTCTTATATTAAAAACCTAAGGTGAGAGCCGAGGGCTATGCAAGAGTTGGTCCTACCACGTTGATCATACTTTCACGCGTGTGAGGGTTTGAATGTGCAGTATCTGTTTCATTTGATCACAATATAACCACAAGAAGTAGACAAAAGAACTCGCGTTAAACACAGACAACAAAATTTAGTCGTAAACATGAAAACAAAAGACATGGAAAGACTGTCTAAAGTTTGAGATAGAAAATGTGATATGACTCATATTCCCGCGCTCTTGTCTCCTACAGGGCGAAGATGTAAAGACGACCAAAATTCTTTATTTCGTTTACAGTTTGTTTTTTTTTAACGTTAAAACATCAAAATAGCCCAACAGCCATTTACAGCAAATCTACAAAAATTCTAACTTGTTTCTTGTCTTAAGTCGTCTTTCTTGGAGGGTGAGCAAGGAATATCCTAAACAATATTTTTGCGACCAAAAATAGAATTCTCACCTAAAGCCACTTCGTCTTTATTACAATCATAAGGCAAATAAATGCAACGGGTGACATTTTTTAAAAGTAAGTTTTAGCGCAAAATAGCAAATTTTCAAGGCGGTTTTTAATTCACGGTTAATTCCTAAAAGGTTATTCCTTGTAAAAAGAATCAACGGAATTATCCAAATCGGTTGTGTGAACTTGGAAATTCGATTGTTTCGCGAGTGCAGCCCATTATCTCATCATGAGGAGAACCAATTGGCATTAATGGAGTGAAGGATGTCTCATTTGTGGGGGGGGGGGGGGGGGGGTGGTGTGCAAATTTAACAATTGGGTGTGACCCAATATAGTTAAAGGGGCCACCCCCCTATTTCGTATTAGAGATGTTACATTAGAACAAAAATGTAACTTTTAGGTCTACGTTGTTCAGGAACCTAGGCAATTAGTAAATCTTCGAAAAAAATGTTTACTTTATAAAAACAGAAGATACAAAAGCAAGGTTGCAGGAAATGTCGTATCATAAGAGCAAAACTCGACGGTGCGTTCTCCACAGGTGTGCCATGACTAAAGTTTTGTTAGGTTTCTCAGCGGCGAGATAGTTGCTAGTCAACACCTACTTTTCACAATTATAACGTCGATAGCCAAGACCACGCGAGATCTTTCAACACATCCTCTGCAATCAATCTTAGTTGTTACCTTGCGTAACTGTCTCTAAAAATATACTTATTTTCCAACAGACAAAGCTATTTGTCTCCAACAGCGTTACTTAATTTGGCAATGCAGCATACAATGAATTGAGCTCCTCTTGAAGATAGCATAAAAGGAATTGTCACCTTTAGATCTAGATCCCTTTGGAAAGAGGAAAATAGTAAAACAGTAATATTTTGAAACTCTTGACCATAATGCCTTGAAAGGGGTGAGCTTGCGTTTGATTCATTCATAACCAAGTACTGTTTTATTTTCTTCCTACTTCGTGATAGATGAATCAAAAGCATGCTGCACACTCCGTTCAAGGCAGCATGGATCCAGCGTTTCGAAATATCACGGATTTACTTTTTTTCCTCTTGCAACAAAGGGGCACACATAAGAGCATTTTGAATAATTGATAAGATGGGGGAGAATTCAATTGAATCGATGATTACGTCAACATGATTCTCAAAAGTTCATTACATTAAGTTCGTTTCAATTATTTGGAAATTGTTTCATTTTATAGTAGTTTTATGTTATGGTGGTAGACCCGGTGGTCATTTGTAACAAAAAGAAGTGCAAGCTGGGGTCTCACGAAGGCAGACTTGTAAGTTGATGTCTTGTCTACTGAATTATACAATACAACAGAAATCAAACTTGGAACTTGAAGAAGCAGCAACACCTTATACTTGCAAAAACAGAACTCCTTGCAACACCAAATGCGATCAACAAGTAGATACACGAGGGGGAAATGAGGGTTTAATGAGGAAACGTACTTGTGACCAATTCCCTTAAATGTTTAGATTAGCAAAGAAAGTGTCAAGTTTGAGATTGTGAAGCCTTGACTTAAATCCAAGGTTCCCGGTCCCTTCAACTGTGCACATGTTCATTTCAATCACTGTTATGGCTAAAGAAATCTCCATACCTCTCTTCCCACTAACCCAGTCACTTGGACGTCAACTCCACAAACATATGTTTGAACGTTGCCTTTGCCCTTTTGGGGGCAATGGATACTCTATGCCCCCCTGTGTCCCTTGAGAAACCGATGATTTATTTGATCTAAACAGTGCGATAGAAAGGTCTTTCAATCCTACTTGCCTCGTTGTATGATTTGCTTTCTATCATTGATGTTATACTGTTTAATGCACTCAACAGAGAAAATATTAATTTAGTAGTCAGTGAGCCTTGGCTTTAAGGTCACTTGGGCGACCGAAGAACAAATGTTATTTTTAAAGCCCTAAATCGGCTGCCTTGACTTGACTCTGCAGTGACGTCGCATCTAAGAACAATGTCTGTTATTTCTCCAATTGCAATAGAACTGCAAATGTATAATTGACTTGAATGATGTAAACGTAAGAAAGTCAAAAGTAAAATTTTCCTTGGATCTGATTAAAAATATTTCGGCGTGAGGGATTCTGATCAGTGGGGCTTATTCATACGCCCCCTCGTATCCCCTAAGCAACCGTTGACTAAAGGGCCTCAATTTGATCTCTGACTCATGACGAACAAGGGCGCTTAGGGTCAAATGAGCTGACTATCACGTCTTTTATTGTCAAGATGAGTATGGCCATTTTATAAAGACGAGGTGGAACAAACAGATTTTAGGGTGATTTCTTGCAGGAAACAATATTAAATATGGCTTGAAGTCAGTATACAGTCTCCTTTAGAAGCAAATGGAGTTACAAGAGCAATTTCTACACGACTGGAGGGCATCGTTCCCTGATATCCAGCCACCAAACCCATTGTTCTTGTTGTCTAAAAACCTTGTAACGGCAAGGATTGCAGAATGCGAGGACAACATTTACCAAGCTGAATTAACTGTTAGGAAGGAAGAGTTTATTTTAAACTGGCTGTTAGGTATCGATATAGATTCTTTGGTTGTAAATGATGAAGTTCAGGGAAATGCCAATGAGAGAAGTCAGGCAAATCTTAAAAGTACTAATTCGCAACCGACTGCCACTTATGGTGATCCTGAACTGAAAGTGGTTGGAATGTACCCTGATACGAGTAATACAAACCGAGATTTAGTTGTCGGCGATCATCATACGGTTCCTCAGGATAGGTTAAAGCCTAATGACGCTTTTAAACACGACTTAGCACCCGAGAATCAAACTGTGAGCGAAAAGGGGAACGATTACTCGGGAGGCAGTGGGACAACCCAGCACGAAAGATCAGCTCTGCCCAAACAATGTGATGGCCAAGACGAAGGAGCCAAAGTACAGGAAACGATGTCAGAAATATCGACTAAAGACGTCGTGCGAAGGAGACATTCATCAGATGAGAAATATAATTTACAAAGACAGCATAGATTGAACAGATTTTTCTCTGATCGCTCTCCTAGCCGACCAGCAGTGAATGTAAACACAGGTAGTGGTGATTTGAGTGAGACGGTCGATAATCTAGAATCAGGAAGCAAAAAGTACGAGATCTTCGATGAAAATCCATTACTATCGATGAGGGCTAGAAATGTGCTACCTAGTACATGCGAAGTTGACGAACATGAACGTCAAGAAAGCTCAGCTGTGCTCAGCGGGAATGACAAAACGAAAACAGAGGAAAAACATTCTCCGAGGTTTAACTTATCGGATGGACGTTTAAGTGGCGTCACTGACTTACCTAAACCTGTACTAAGAAGCGAAAATATTGCCGATCACAGTTCAGATGAAGTGGATATAGCTGTTGAATCAGACAGCCTTATCCCATGTGACAATTATCTAGACGATGACAGCGCTGATGATGTTGATGGTGAAGAGGAAGAAGATGTGATTTATGTTAACCTTCAGGAGCTCCGGCTTGGAATTCATCGAAGATTAAGAGATCGTGATGGAAGTGATGTATCTGAGTCTGGGGATTCAGATACAGCATCACAAAACGAACTAGATTTGGCAAATCATAAAGGTATTTTACATTCCTCTGTTCCAATTCAACTTCTTAGCCTTCATATTGCCTAGAACGACTATCTTTCAACTCCAATGGGCCAAGATAAGTGTATTTCAAATTTGACCAGCTGAAATCTGCATGTTTACATAAGGCTTTTGCTTTACAAACAACTAAATGAGGTACGGAGGTCGATTAATCCATTTTAGGCAATTTACTAACATAAAGTATGTCCTGTGTACGTCGGCTCTCCGAAACAGGGCCGTTCAAATTGGAGGTGGCTATGGACCGATCCCAGAATCTTTCTATATTCTTTGCGAAGGAAGGTTTAATTAAGAGACCCCCGCCCCGCCTGCGATTAATTTAACCGTTAGTGCTGCCCTCGGCAAGCAGTAACTACCATTTTATTAGAGCGATAAGTATCGCCTCTACTAGCTGCACAAGAAAACCCCATGCCATCTTTCCTTTTATACGACAGTATAAGAGAAAACAAATTAAAGAGATACTCTACAGAAAAACGATTGCTATGCCACCACCATTATGCCTTGTCGAAAACATGTCATGCTAACTCAGGCCATTTAAGTCTTTTAGATAGAAGCAGGTAACATTTTTTTTGATTAGGAAGAAGAACCCTCTATTAAATATCGAGCCTTACGCGTATTAACGATCAAAAGCCCTTATATTATTAATGCCATATGATGAAGTCAATGCGTGACTGTCGTCGTTTGTACAGCGATTTTTTTGGTAGCATGTTCAATTTTAATTTGTATGCTCCACAGACCGCTCGATTAGTGACGTGATCTAGAAGGCAAAATAATAATAACTTTGCTGTTGTTCCATGAATCTTTTTATAATTGTATATGTACTGTAGTAATAACAGATATTATTTGTAAAAGGTGTAATGCGAGACTATCAATCCCATACAATCTTTGTCTTTGTACCATAAACTTCAGTACTTTATACGTTGGTGTATTTGATGCTGTAAAGCACATTGGACTCATGAGTGCAGCAACAAGCAGACCAACTACGAATTTCAGCTGTTTGAAGTCAGGATTGAGTTATTATATAAATTTTTGAACATTTCTGCCTAGAAATTTAGTAGGGTTGGCATAAGGAATAACATCTTTTACTGTGATTTGAAGATCAGATGGTTAAGAGTGGAGCATTAACACAATAGCTGTAATAAGTGGGAGCTGACTGTGCCCAAACTTGCCATCCTCAGACTCAACAGCCAACACTTGCACCTCTGTGCCATTACAGCACAAAGATTAGACGAGGGACTTTTATCCAAGTTGAAACCCAGTTTATGGTATCTCAAGTAGAAACCCAGTTTATGGTATCCCAAGTAGAAACCCGGTAGTGGGTAAGGGGGAAGTTTGCGCTTAAGCTGAAATAAACACCTTAAAATTAAACAGGTGTAAAACAAGGACTAATGTTAACTCCTGATTTATTTAATACCTATTGTGAAAACATCCTCAGACATAGTAAACACAGTAAGTATTTATTATGTATATACATTTTTAAAATAATACATAGTGATAACAAAGAGCAGCACCAAAGAGATTTTGAATTTTAACGCATTTTCACTTTTTCTTGGATTGTTTAGCATCATGTCGCTTGTTGACATCTGTGTTGGGTTACAATTGTCATCTAATCATTCATTTATTATATTTGGTTAGATCAAAAAGTTTTGAAAGGAGATGAGTCAGATGATAGTACTGGGGAGGCCATCAAATCTAAAGACAAAGAAATAGATCAAGACAATGAAGTCAATGACATTTTGATTGCTACTCCAGATCATTTGCGGTATTCATCATCCGATGATGGGTTGAGTCCAAAACATCCGATATCACAAAGCTCATTATCAGAGCATGAGGTTGGTAGTATGTAATTAATTGTAATTTATTGTGATTTATATAAATATATATATTTTTTGAAAATTTGCAACATTGTGCTAAAACATACTCAAAAGCTTTTTTTTAGAGTCTGTCTTTATTAAAACAAGAAAACTAGCTCTCTGTAGGCAGGAAGAGTTCATTTTTTAACTCTAACTCTTGCAATAATGTTTTGTTTCTTCATTTTCTCTTTGTTTTTCCTTTCTTGTTTTTGATTGGCTAGTTATTAGCTATATATATATATACATATATAGAGAAGAATAATTATTCAAAACGTTATATGAAATGTTTTATTTTGAAGAATCTATAAATATGTATATATATATTGGATATATTATATAAAGTCTCCAAAGATTGAGGCCAAGTTTGAAAAACAGAATTTATAAGAAATGTTGCAATTAGAGTCCCTTCAATCCTCAAACTCAAAAGCCAGCTTCCAATCCTCCATGCAGGACAAGTTAACAATTTCCTTTGTGGACAGAAGATCAAGAGTGTGAAAATGGCCAGGGAGTGTTAAATTGGCCAAGGTTATAAGGAGACTCCTTCGGGAAATAGTAAATGGAAAGCTAAGGTAGCTCCTTTCTTTTGCAAATAATCAAGGAGATGGGCAATGCATCATGGAGGTACATGTAAACAATCACCTGCCTCAAACAACCAGGCCTGCTTGGGGTCAACCCATGACCTTCCTTGCCAGGCAACTGAGGGTGTCAATATATGTGGTCGTGATTTGATAATGGCATCACTGCGTATAAAAGCAATCAAATTTATTTTGGCTGTACGAACTGGTCACAAAATTGGTACCTTTGTGCATAATGGGGACATCCAACAAAGGAGGGGCTTTTTTGACTTTTAGAAACAATGAATTTTCCTCACTGGATTGTTTTCCGCTTTGTATACAATATTTTTATCACCACAACGCTGCTTTTTTTCCCCTCATTAAACTTATATGTACAGCCAATACCCATATATATTAGCATTCATTTGGGATCAGAGTTTGTCAAGATTGGGACTGGGATGGGGATTCAGTCTTGGGATTGGGATCGAGACTAGTACTGTACATGCAAGGGGGAATTTGGAGGATGATAGTCCTCAATCAAGCAAATATTTTCATTTATCATTTTTTATAATTACGTACACGAGGTTATTCAGTATGTAACTATTTACTATTTGAACATATGTAAGTTAGAGTTCAGTCCTCATCATCTTCTGTGTCTTCTACTGCCCTTTCCTCATTTCCTCAACATCATCAGATTGTATATCAATGATTCCTGCTGAATGTCATCTGGTGGCAGTAGCAGAGTGATGCTGTTATAACCAACTACTCAAAGATAATTTTCAGCAAAAATATGCGACTGAAATTAAGTGTAATGTCTTGCAGTGAGACATATACAAATACACATTATGAGAAATGATTTATTTGAAACCAATAAGTCTCTTGAACCTTGAAATTTAGATCCTAGATGAGCAAAGTCATCAGAAGTACAGTTCTGATTCAGCTCAAGTTTTATGTTGTTTATGTTCCAGGCATAAAATGTTAACACTTGGAGAAAAAATGTTTGCACTACTTAAAAATATGAACAATTATTTTTTGTAATAAAACTTGCAAGTTGAAAATGTCACGTGTAGTGGCCTAACTATTGCCTTTGTGGCTTCACAAAGTCAGTGTTTGATTAGAATTTTCATTGAAAGACTGAAAAAGCTACAGGAAACATTTTCAAAGAGATTTATTTCTTTATTTTTATTCTCGATAATAAAGTTTTTCTGTCTATTTTAAAGGTACTGATTGCCTTAAACATTAATGTACATTGTGTATATTTGGAATTTGCGGCACTTCATTGTGTCGTGAAACATTACTTCGGCTGTTTTAAAATCAGAATCCCAAATGAACACTACTATATATACGTATATAGATAATATATATACTATGTATTATACTATATTATATTACCTTGTATTTATTGTATTTTATGTCATGGTTTAGTATAACATAATGTAAATTCAGTATGTCACATCTTTTAAGCAGGTCCGCATAAAGTATGATGAAAATCAAAGCAATCACAGAAAAGATGATAAAGGAGCTAAGATGAGAAAGTACCTTGCTTTCAACCTGCTGGACAGTGAGAAGAGCTATGTCGACTGCCTTGATATGCTTTGTAAGGTACTTGGGTTGTTAAATTTATTTCAGTTTCCAAGGTGAACAGACTGTTTGTTAAGTAGAAGACTTAGATTTTGCAATAGCTTGTTTCTCTAATATGTTCTAGGTGTTTTGGTGTATCGAGTAATGTACTGCTGTTTGTAGTAGATTTTTATATATTTATATACAGGTATATGTATCTTGAGTTTTTTCATTTTGCAATGAACCCCACCCTCTGATCAACCCCACCCTCTATTGAACACCACATTGTAAAGTTCAGTTTTTAATGAACACTGCAGCCTTCGTTAGAGGAAACATGGTATTGTTAAAGCATATAAAGGGACACATACCTGACTTTTTTAACAATACACAAGGGGACAGTTACACTTCGAACCAAATGGCAGAAAAAGAAAACAGACAGGAGGAGAAATAAGTAGAACTGTCTAGCCTAATAACTAACCTGGGACATTGTTCCAGGTTAGTCAAACATTTGTCTAACTTGGGAGGAGGTAGGTCTTGGTTTGAGTCAGAGCTATGCATTTTGTAACCATCTGTGTAGCAATTAATGCTAACTGCTTGCTTTAGTGAGTTGGGTTGGTGTGGTGGTTGTTTGTCAAAGGCCTTTTGTTGATAATTGTTAATCTTCAGGGCTGCATTCTATGTATAACCTTTTTTGGGGCCCTTCTTTCTAATGTGTTACGTTCACAAGGGTATGGATTTGGTAGAAGCTTCTCTTACACTCATTATAATTGTGTAGACCAATTGACGTATTATAAAACTCATCAAAAAGCTTCTGGAAGAATTATTGTTGTTAGTATGTATAGTATCTTTTGTTTGTTTAGACATGATAGCCACATACTGTTGGTTTTTTTGTAGTACATGAAACCTCTTCAGAAATCAACGGAAACATCCATGCCAATTCTAACAATTGCTGATTTTAATAAAATATTTTTTGGAATAGAAGAAATTTTTGCAGTTCACAAGAGCTTTATGCTGGAATTGGAACCTAGGATTGAGCATTGGAATGATAATCAAGTTGTTGGTGATCTCTTATCAGGACTAGTACGACAGTAAAGCATTAATTTATTTCAACTAGCTTAAACTCAGAATCTTACAATCTTGAAAATTGCCTTGAAAATTGCAACATTGTACTAACAAAATACTTGAAAGTTTTTTTATTTGAGACTCTTCAGATTATGAAAGTGTATATATATGGCAACCAAAGCTTTCAAGTATTTTTCAGTGCAATGTCGCAAATTTTCAAGGCGATTTTCAAGTTTGTACTACGAAAAGATTGTTCAAATCTTACAATAGTTTTGAATTAGTTCACTGTTGATGTGTTTTACTTCACAAAATTGAGTACTGGTTTTTTTTATTTTCCTTTATATTTTCTCAGCAAATGGTAGTCACTGTCTTGGTGGTGTAATAATTCTATCTGGTACATGACAGTGTAAAGTATACGGCCAAGAGGGATATGCACTGGATGTCAGTGTGAATTGTAGAAGTTATAATAACAGATGATCTGACCACTAAACTAAGGCCTTGAGACCACAATTTTGATGCTCTCTGTTTTGAGCTATACAGTTAAGCAAAAAATGGTGAAAAGACTCCTCAAAATGCCTGGACTCTCAGCTTGTGCAGTTGTCTGTTTTTCTAGTGGCAGTCATGCGTGATAATAAACATGATTACCAAAATTCCTCAGCAATATGAAATTTGTAATAATAAACACAACTTTTTTTAAGTTTGTTTGTAAGACATGTTTCGGATATACTTTACCCATCATCAGTTACAGATTAAAAGCAACATTACAACATTACAACATGTTTTTGTATTATACACTGTGTCAAACAAATACCACTGATAGATGTTTCAGGGAGATGTAGGGTAAATAGTAGATGTTACACACTAACAATTAATGCTCCCCAAGCATTTAGTCTCAGTCTTACAACTTCAGACCTACCCTTTGCAAGTATAATCCCTGGCATGAAACTACTGCCTAATTTGTTGGCAATTAAATCGAGGAAAAAGCTACTGCTGCTGAGAATTGCCATCAGGTAGCAACTGTGTGTTCAAAAAAGAAGTCAAAAAAGACTCACACGGTATTCAGAAGGCATATTTTCTTCAGGAGCTTTGAGTAATCAAATAAGTGTAACCTGAAGTAGTGATGTGATTTACTTTTGCAAGTTAAGCTTGGGGAAACTAGACAAAACATTTGGTCAAACATTTGGTTAAACATTTTGTTCTCTTAGTTTCATCATTCTTTCTCAACAATGGTGCTTGAAGTGGGGAAACACAACATTCAACTGTTGTTTTGGCATGTTGCAAATGTGCAGGGAAACAACTGGATTATGTTTGTGTCATTAATTGGGAATTAATGCTTGTCTAAAATAACCAGACAGATGTTATTTTCTTTTGATGCAATTTGTTAGGACTGTTCGAGAGAAGCACTGAATAAGCATAGCTTTCTCAACATTAAAACGAAAACTGAAAATGCTTATTTGATGAATGATCTCAGTGATGTAAACAACGAACCTGTTATCAGAGCTCCATATGGTCTAGACAGACCATGGATTTGGCAGCTAGGAGTTTCGGCGCATACCACAGCATTTATAAAGATCTGGAATTGTTGGACACAGAAGGATACCGGTGGTTTATGTACATGGATATTCAAACTTTACCGAACTTCTTTGAAACACCAATACTTTCAATTAGTTTAGCTACTTTCAATTAGTTTTGCTCCGTTTAGTCTCCAAAGGTTTGCTTCTCTCCTCTCCTCTCCTCTCTCGAGCAAAAATTAGTCTGGAAATATTCCTGTTTCATGTCTATAATAAGCAAGAAGCACTGGTAAGGCATTCTTTGGGGATGTTTGAACAGGAAAGCAGTTTTGCTGCTATAAGTTTTGTTTGGATGGTGAAAGTACTTGCTAACATTATGGGATTAAAAAGAAGTTAAATCCGTTGGCTCGTGTTTTCTTAATGTTCATACAGTTCAAAACAGATTAAAACATACGTTTCCTGTAAGCAGCAAAACTGTGCTCCGATGTTTAATAGCCTGATGAAACCTGTACATACAAAGTGTTTTCCCCCGCGTTTACAGAGTTTTGGCAGTGCAAGTTATGATTATAAAAGCTGGTGGTTATCTTGCTGTTAAATGCAAGTTTATTGTATGACTTGATGCTCTTTTTGTAGATGGATAACCTTCCAGTATATCGCCAATATGTGTCAAATTATAAGGGTGCCATGGAAACAATGCTGAAATGCCGAAATGCCAATGAAACTTTTGATGCGATTGTCAAAAAGGTATAACACTGAGTTACATTTGTAATGTTTGAGATGATGTTAAAGAATTGAATAGGTAATTGGGGAAAGGAAATTGTTGTATTGTGGGAATTTTGGGAAAAGTAAATAGTGACGTTAGTGAAAAATAACAGTGAACTTAAAGTCGTGGAAATGCAATGGTGTTAATAATAATGAACAGCTTTGGGTGAAAACTAGGACAAGGATGTTTATTGGTAAAGTAAGAAGCAGGAAATAAAACATTAAGGGCATTAGTTGTGGGTTGGAACTAGAAATCATCAAACGTGAGTGTAATGTGTGAAGCAGATGTAAGAGATGTACGCACAAAGAATATGCAAAAATGAAAGGAAAGGGAAATAGAAGAAATGAAAGTATTGCTTTGTATTAATTGATATGTTTGTTTGTTTTATAATCTACCACATTTTTGACAATGAGTAATAACTTGCTTTTGGTGAAGTAGTTTTTGCGAGGTGACTGCAGTAATCCATATGTTAATTGGTGGCTTTTTGGACTTGTTTGCTATTAACTCCATTTAATACTTCGTGAGTGTTGGTTTTGCCTATACTTGAAACTTCTTATGATCCCAGATAATTAGTGTTCTGATCTGTACCTGTAAGGTGTTAAGTGTGAATGTTAAATGGGATATTCTTATCATTGGCAGCCCAGGGTCCTGTATTTGCGGATTACATTACAGTGAAACACAATTCAAAAGAAAAATCTTGAATGCAGCTTGCCAAACAATAGGAAGAATACGGTTTGTCTTTGAGAGCACATGATAATAAAGCGTGCACACTTTTTTGATCAGTGGAAATAGAAATATGTTACATTTTTAATTTATCTCGTTTTAAACTAGGAAATCAAAATATCGTCTTTGAAGGACAGCATTAAGCTAGATGGTATGTTTCTGTTATGCATTTTTTACTATGATGTTTATTAGTTCATGCTGTATTGGCATGTGGAAATGCATAATTGTACATCGTAATCGTGTATGTTGTTCTGTACCCCTTTAGGTGGACGTACTTATTTGTATTCATTTAGCGAGTAGGTAGACACGTCTTTCAGGACGTTTGGTAAAATGAGGAGAATACACTATAACAGTTTGCTTGACTGGTAGATTATCTGCACGATAAATAGGAGTGGATTGAATACAAGTCCTTTTTGAGTTTTGCGCTGTTCATATGGAAGGTGAAGTAATGGACATCACTTCACACACAGTCTCCTCCTTTCAGTAATCATGTTCACATGATGTCCGTCAATTTGCCCTGTTTTATTAAAAAGAGGCAGATATAATAGTGTGCCACCGTGTCATGTATGGATAACAATAATATTCTAAAGTCCTTTATTCTTGAATCTCCAAGGTTGTCTCTTTCAGCTGACCCTCTCATGGTGGTCATCAGGATGAATTTCACAGTTGTGAACTGTACCTCTCAAAATTGATAACGGGGAATGCTTTTAGGGGATACTTTTAAAAAGAAATTTGTTCCTACTTAAAAATTTGTTCCTACCTAGACCTACTTAAAACACTTTACACTACATAAACACGATAGCGATTGTAGAAAGTTGAGTTGAAACTGAAACAGAATGCAGAAGATGACTAACGCCTGAGTGCACAACAGGATAGGGATGTGACTTGCAATAACATTGAACTGTTAACATCTGTTGTAGTGGTTTTGAATAACATGAAACCCTAGTGAAGAATGCATGACAAAATATTCTGATAAAACCTCAATTTAAGTTAAAATACAACTTCTCATGTTAAGATTTTCCTCAAACAGTACTGTATCAAAGTAAAGGCTAGCATAGTTCTTCAGTTTTTATCAATATAACTTGCATCTACAGTTGACAAGATAACTATTCGATTGTCTGTAAAACGACCAATTCGTCGATCTGTAACTAATATTTCACCCTGAATCTTTACATTGCTGACTTGTGAGAGTGGTACATATGAAAATACGGCCTATTTGCATGCAAAAGGTATTCACAAGGTGGCTTGCTGTAGTTGTTACAGGTGTCAAGATTCATCATTTTTTAACAACGTAAGCATAATATAACTCAACATGAAGGGTTATAAAGAGGCAACACGAAGTATCTATAGGCAGTAACGCGAACAATTCTTACAAACACACGATCAGTCAAAAGCAGGCTTCCATTGCTTTAGATTACATTAAAATGTTCAAAACATCAGATGAAAAAGCAGTTACATTAGCGATCTAACAAGCCTTGAAACAACCAGGTAGACTTTTTTGTGTTCCTGGTGGCCAATTCCTTTTAAATCTGCAGCAAATTGCCATCTTAAAGATAAAGGTAAAGTATAAGTGACAAAAACAGCATCGAATGAAAAGGCAACATTGCCATGACATGCACATGCTATGCAAGTGAAAGTGATAACATCAAGAAAACGATCCAAAAAAATCGTATGGAAATCGCGAAAATCACTAACCTTTGCTAAGCGGAAGTCGTCTTGGCTGCCATTGTAAATTTGATAACCTGTCCTTTCCTCGTCTTTGAAAATATAGGTTTCTTTAGAGACCATTCCTGTGTTCTCTACTGTTCTCAAAGATCCCATTTTCCCAGGCAGCTTTCACAATAACATAATAATGCTGGAACCTCCTCACTATCTGTTAGTGATTTGTGTTAAGTTGAAGGTGTGAACGTCCAAAGGGCTCATGTGAATAGAAAATTTACTCCATTCCGTCTACGTGACGAACTTCATCTCCTCCATGTGAATAGGGTATTAGTCTACTATTCCACTTTCCGTTCGTTCACAGACGTAATTATTTAGGGTTTTATTTGGCTGCCAATTGCTAGTTGGCTTTGACAGTAAGCAGACAGCTCCAGGCCACATGCACTAGATTTGATGCTATGCAACACAAAATGAGATGAGGACGAGCCGATACAAAATAAACCTTCTTGCATAGCTTTAGAAGGGAACAGTAGACCCAGCTATGCGTGTGTAACAAATGAGAGAAGGATAGCGTGTATTTATGTAACTAAAGCTTACGTTGAGGTGCGTAGACATGCGGCGCTTTACTGAGAGCACAATAAGGTCCCAACCCTTCATTGAGTTATCGGAAGTTGTCCCCAAATGAAACGCAAAATTCAATAAGCTAGTGAGATTTCCCCTTCCCATGCTCCAGATTTTTACGCTTCTATGTATCGTGTACTAAAATTCTGTTATCCGAACTTCTTGTTCCGTATTCAAGAACTCAACATGCTTGTTTAGCTAGCATGCTATTGAGCTTTCCGAAGGTCCCCCGTAGCTAATCGGACAATAGACTTGATGTATTAACAGTCTGTTAGGTTGTCTTAACGATTAATATGCCTGATTTGCTAACCTATTTTCGGGCAATTAGACCTTGTACTCTGGAAACCAGTCCTTGCTCTCTATGGCTGAAAAGTACACCTCAAGATTCAAAAAAATTTTACATCATCGTCTCAGACGTGACATTTTTGGGGAACGATTTGCCTTAAAGCAGATTTTCACACTCAGTAGATGAGTTGCAGCGAGTGGTGTATATTCTATAATAATTTTTGTTTTATATATGGTATTTGGATAAGATATCACACAGATCTACTCAGGCGTGTTTTGGAGGTCAAGCATTGCCTGTTTTGATTGGATGACGAGGCCACGTTAAAGTTCATATCCTTTAATATTTAGTATGAATCAAGCAAAGCCTTTTGATGTATAAACTGTTTGCAAATGGCTATTCCGATATTTAAAGTAGGTCTTTGTTTGAAGCGCTTTAAAATACAATGTTTAATTAAGTCAGAAGAAAGTTATGACTGTGCATTGTTTTTGGCAATGAAACCTTGATCAAATTCGACATTCTAAATCTCATGTTTACATGATATGGCATTAAAAAAAGCCATCGTTGTCGGGTATCTGCGTATTTTTAGTTTTAGAAGTTAATGGTTGCCTGTTGAACACAAATAAACTGTAGAGTAGTTTTGTTCCTGTTATTAACAACACTGTCGGCTATTTGGCAACCAGAATTATCATTAAAATGTATTATCCGTATAAATTCAGCGCAAAACAAAGTAGGGTATATATGAATATGAATTTTCCTTTTTTTCCTGGTCATTCTGTGTTCATAGTAGATGGATTCACACCAAACCTAAAGTGTGCGGTATTTTGTTCTTGTAGGACTTCTTTATAAACCAGTTGACAGGATTACACAATATTCATTGATGCTCAATGTAAGTTGGTTGTCCCACTTGTCTTATCATTTATAAGTAACATACATCATGCTGTGGAATACCATCTGGCATTGGTTTCCATTGAGATAAAGATAATCTAGATCGTGAAGAAAAAAGATTGTTGATGTCTGATTTGGGGTTTATCAGTTTAGATCTTGTAACAATTAGATTGGTTAGATTTGATATGGCTTAGTCGGCCAGGCCTTCTCGTTTGCTTATATGTGTTGTTAGACGTGCCCTAGATAACTTGTTTAAGTACGATAAGGTATTGATGCAAATTAATATCTTCATATGCATAGATTCTGGAAGTCACGTTTTTTGTATGTTCTTTGAAATCTGTATAATGTGGAGTGATTGAAAGGAGCTTGCATGTTGAGGAAATTCGAATTTGGCATAGTTATAACCGAGCATGACTCGACTAATGAAGAGTCACAAATATCAATCGACGAGCCACAGCTAAACAAGAATCTTAAATGGCATCTATCTGTCCTTTACATTTGTACAATTCTTATTTACTACTTCTGTATCTCTCGGAATGACCGTGATATGCATTTGGTCCAAATAGAAACAGCTGAAATGAAGAATAGACAGGAGGGGGTAACTGACAACACGAGAACATGTTCATCAATATAGTTGTCTTTTATTGACGTAAACATCTTCTATTATTATTACTCACATAATCTACACATTCCCAGCCATTCAATAATACTTCCTTTTCTGACGTTCAGTGTCTTTTAGGCTGTGACCTCATCAACAGGTCACCGCTGGTAAAAGTGGAAATGAAAACAATAAGGGTTCAAGTCATCTTTGTATTTACCCAAAGTTGTACGTGTGGTCAGCTTAAGGTATTGATTGCTACACGGTCTAGCCCTGCTTTTTGCTCCTCTAATAAGATGTTAATGGGACAATGTGTGTTTACTGTCCGCAGGATTTATTGAAATACACCAGTGATGACCATCCAGATCATCCTCTTCTCATCGAGGTGACTGCCACCTTGTTTGATCTATTTGAAACTGTCAGCGTGGACAGGAGTCGAAAGGTATGTCTAGGGTTTGCTAGTGTTAAAGGTGCAGGTGCATAGTGTGGTATACGTCACCTTAACAGGTGTAAATTTGTACTTGTCGATTTGCTCTTTTTGGTCTTTAACTCACCATAAATTGTTAATGAATTTTTAACAATTTGCTTGCTTGTTCATTAGACGTCTATCAAATACTAAAATTTTAACTAACGTGGGCCCTAGGAAAAACGTATTCTTCATTAGCGATGTCGTATGAGAGGAAAAATGTGACATTATGGAGGGTGTATTGTGAAAACAAATGCGAAAATGTGTATTTTTTAAACAATATTTTCTCGCAGTGAAAACCGTGATAGAAAGTAACATTTCGTTATCTTTAGTCATAGTGTTCTCGTCCGAGATAAGGTTTCTCACTGTGCGCATGCTTTCACTCGCTACCGGCCTTCTTTCGGCATGACCATGTGTCTTTTGGCTGATTATGGACTTTTGTCAATTCTAGTGACTTTCTTTGAAGTTGCGTAGCTGATAAGGAATTGCCATATGGCCTTCTTTGATTGAGTGTGAACAAGCTGTCAAATGGACTTCATGAGGATGATCATTTCCCTCTTAAAATCATACTTGCTGATGTTTACACACACTGTCGTTAAATTCTACCATTTCAAAGATCTCTTATATTTCATGCTGCCTTAAAAATGCCCTTTTCTAACGGGGCAGACAGAACTGAAATACTTAATACTGTTTCCAAGGTGGTACATATAGGGTGTACACAGGTCTTGCTGCTTGTGTATACGAATATGCCACTTGTTTGCTCATAGTCAGTTTTAGAGGACTAGTGAATGAGTACTTTTACATTGTTTTGGAAATGCTTTTTTTAGGGAGTGACGCAACGACAGCTTCTTAAAGAAGGCTATGTTGTGGAGTTAGTAGGTGAGTGTCATCAAGTATACTATTCTTTGTCTTTAGTCCTTGCGTACCCCATCAATGAAGTTTAATTCTGTTGCAGTGTAGCCAGCAAGTGCTTTATTAGCTCCATTTAAGCATTCCGTTGTAATATCCAGTGACTCATTGTGGGTGAGGATGTGGACTGACAAGGCAGCACTCTATAGAAAAAGCATAGTCATACGATTAAGGTACATCGAATGTGAAGCTGTTCCCTCGTTCTTGCCCATGGCATGCACGTAATGTTGGGAATATTGTACCGGTCCACCTCCGATGATTCCTGATGTAACCAGGTACTCGTTACAGCAGTGTAAACTGACGAGGAACGCGAGAAGATAAGTAATTCTGACCACTTGACCTTAAGGACTTGTGCAGTGTACATGCCTGTAGAAAAGTTGTTGTAGTCAGCATTGTTTCATATTGTCTCGAACTTCCTTTCAGTATGCTCAACAGTTCCATATTGTACGTTCTCTAGTAAGAACAATGTAGTCCGAGGTGTTTTGAGTCCGTTTCGAAGGTGATGTTGCAGTTCTTAGGAATTTTCGTAGAATAGCCAAGGCGCTAAATTGTGTAACTTATAATTACAATTGTTGTATTCATATGAATTGGATTAATCTTTGAATTTTAAAGATTGTCTTTTTTTCTTATTAGTAATATTGTGAATGCAAACTCCAAATTTGCTTGAAATCGTTGCCACGTTTGTAAGGCTGCCTCTGTACAAATGAAGCATTTTCCTCGCCTATCCTTTTACGTATTGTGTTAACGAAACTCGGATCTGATTTAAAGTCAAATGGAAACGAGCTATTTTGCGATAAAACTTCGCTTTTTACTACCACCATATAATTTACTTTCATAAGTTAAGATACATTTTGCTTGTTGAGCATTCGTAATCGTGTCAAAATATCGTTTACTGTATAACTTTATTTTGTGCCAGGCTTAAGCGTTGTTCTGTTACAAACAACAATATAATGTTTTTTTCAGATGGAGTACGAAAACCTCGACAATTATTTCTGTTCAGTGACATCCTAATGTGCGCTAAACTAAAGCCATTCAAGTAAGTTTGATCATGAACTAGATATCGGTATAAATGTTCCTTTGCGATTACGCATAAATAAGATGTGCACGTTTTGCATAGACACATACATACAGACATGCGCATCATAGTCATATTCTTGTACCCCGAACACTTGTGCATACGCACACGTTACGTACAGATGCACATATGAACATATACATGTTTATATAAACCCACATATACATACAGACATACACATACGTATACACAAATACATAGACGCACATTTATATGTACATTTACGTGCTTGTGTAGACATACATATACATACAGACATGCACTTACACATGCACACGGACATATATACACATTCACACATATGCATGTACATGTGATGGATGTCGGCTCGCTAGACCCATACCCCCCTCACACTTCTGTAGATAACTGTGAAGATCCAGGCTTAAGGAATCACGTTTGAAAGGGTGCGCTCTTAGCCTACGAGTTTTGAACCTTATACCAAGTGAAGATACAGTCGTTTGTTGTTTTTTTTCCAATCCCGATCGGTTAACCAATTAATTGACTGATTAACTGATCAACCAATCGATCCGCCATTTAATCAATACTTAAGTAAACTGGTCAATCAGCAAATCAATCAGTTAGATCAATCAATTCACCATGCAAACAGTTATTCATTCGAACAATGAATCAATTAATTTATCAATCGATCGATTAATATGTAAGTTGATAAATAAATTAATCAAGTCAGAATATATGGTCTTAAACATGGCCATTCGGAACCAGCTTAATAGTCGTAGCTTTGTTGATTAGTTTTCACAAGAGAATAAATTGCTTAACTTTTTTGCCCTGGAGGTTACTGGTCTTTGAAATGTTCTTTGTCATGATTTCAATAGGTTAGGCTATAGACTCCTAGAGAGTACAAAAGGGAACAGAATACGTTGTTTATTGTAGTGACACTAGGAGAAATGCACAAGTCGTCATTTGACAATATTTTTTAATTTTATCACGTTTTTCTTTCTTTCTCCCCAGGGATGAATATAACTACAAATGGTACCTTTCACTGGTGGATCTCAGTCTGAAACCAGTAAACAAAGTGGACTGTAAGTTTAAGCTAACATTCATTATTTCTTTTACACAAGGCCGTCGCTTCGCTTGCTGTCACAAGTGCAGCCGGTGTGCTATTTGCATATGAAATCATTTGGAATGTGCTTATGAATTGTCTTCTGATACCACATTTGTTTTTTCGTCACATTTGTTTATGGTCTCTGTGATATCGTTGACATATATATATATTATATTATATTATATATATATTGTATATATTATATATTTTTTTAAAATGTTTGCAGTAGTACAGCCAGTACCCGTTACAGTACAAGCTGATGTTGACAAACTACGTGCTAGTATTGCCAATCTGAGAGCCGAACTTCGCAGGGAGCAGCTGATATTGGCAGGCGCCATTTCTTCAGATGGGTCGCCGTCTATGAAGGTAACCACAACATGTTAGTGATTACGCCTTTTATAAAGAGCAATAGATGTATATAGGCCAATCAAAGCAGTCATATTTTGACGAGAATATCATCAAACCATCATGTTATGACTACGCATCTCCGGTTCACTGTTGTCCGACAGAACACTCAGACCAAACGCTTACATGTTCAGATATACGTTTTTCGTTTTCTTTTTTCTTGACTTTTGTCTTCCGTTTTTTGTTTCCCAGTTAGTGGCATGACTTAGACTTTGTGGTTAAAACCTTGTCAGTTTTCCTTTCCAAAAACTTTTGGTGAACTTGCAACCTGGACCAGATAATATTTTCCCATGTTTGTCCTACCCTTATAACCTTGCATGCTGAGATTATGGCTGGTTTTTATGGACAGAAGTGAGTGTTTTTAGAACTTATATCTAATAAATCTAGAGCACGAATTTGACGTGATTGAGTTCTCAATTCGATAAGTTGCTGTGTTTGATCATTCCATCACATGCTCGTCCTGATACATGTGTCGATCGGTGTTCCTTAACAATTATATCGAAAGTTAAAGATATCATGCCGTGCTCCTTGCCCCGTTGACCACATTTTTATTCCATGTTCTGGTTTGTCAATTACCAGTGATTGATCTCTTCACTGTTGATTGTCTTCGTATTCGCAGAGGAAAAACCAATCTTCGTTCTCGACCAGCAGCACACGAGGAGGGTCAAACAAAAATCTTGAAAAATTGAGGAAAAAGCTAACAGAGCAGGTGAGCTGATTATGCGGAAAAGTTGTTGCACGCTACATCCTTAATGGGAGAGCAAACATGACACCTATAGAAATGTGAAGTTTCAACTACTCAAGAATTTGCTTTAATTAAATTATTGAGCCTTATTTTGGCGGAAATTACAAAGCCTTGTGAGTGCCGCGTCACATTAATTGACGGAGGTGATGTCATAGAGCGGACCTGTTTTGATTGTCTTCATCTATGAGTGTAGTTGTATTACATTTCGTTGTAAAGGGTAGCTCGTCTAAGGCAACTGCTGAAATACTCGGTTTACACTTTGTCGTCTCTCATAGCTATTATGTTGTAAAATGACTTTGGTAATAGATGTTTCTTCACAGTAAAATCATGCAAAGACGTGAAGACAACTTAGCTAAAGCAACATAATAGTGTTTAACGAAGTTCATGTCGGTTAAGTATTTCAGGTGTTGGGTACTTGCGAATATATCTTAGTGTTTCTGCGTTATATTTTCGTATATAAGTTTTCAACTTGACTTGACTTGATTTGTGTTATGAAATATGTACAGTGAAAATATTTTCGGGATCAAAACTGGTACCCCAGGTAAAATACCATTATAGTAAATTCGGGATCTAAAACTGGTGCCTTAGATAACTTATCATTAACATAATTTTAGGATCTGTAACCTGGTACAGTAACAACATGGTACACGATTAGAATTCGATTTGCTGAAATCATTCTTCTATGATACTTTTGACGTGCAAAATTGCTGAAATTTGTAATTATCAGTTAAGTTATCATGATACATTCATTACTTTGCTGAATTGAAATAAAACACTGAGAAAGTTCAGCATAAAGAAGATAAATCAGTCTGACGCCCGTGCTCTCCCTTTTCAGGAGAATATTCTTTCATTAGTTGCACCTAGCTTGCCGTGGACTATCTATCACTCAAATGGGAAGGTACGTGGAAGTTAATGTCTATTGTGTGTATTCTCTCCTTTGTGTAACACATCACGTCTATTTTACGGTAAGGTAGTCTTAATTTCATTGGGGACTTCGCTTTCCTTTTTGCTTTTGCCTTTTTGCTTTTGCCTTTTTGCTTTTGCCTTTTTGCCTTTACCTTTTTGCCTTTACCTTTTTGACATTCCTCTTGATGTTCTCTTTTTTGAGAGTTGATTGATTTGTATCAAAATTAGAGCAAATGTTTGAGAGAGTAACGGAATACAACCAGCAAAACACGATAGATCTTCTCCTGTGGTTATTTGAATACATACAGATTCGTAGCTATCTACAAAATAAAAAAACACAATCGTTGTCCAAGCCTGACTGTTGCAGAGCGCATAAACCAAAGCATGCCAGTACAAAATACCAGATGGGACACTTTTTTTAAGACCCTGTTTACATGAGGTGGGCTGGCCCGCCTAAGTGAGCTGGCTGACTCTGGTGTGATCGACTTATCTTGCGTTTGCATGAAACGAGTTCCATTGTACTTAAGTGGGATAGCCCCTTCGTGTGTTTCGGCGCCGAGGTCGTATTGTCAGCTATTTGTCAATTTAGTTAAGAAAAATCGGTTTGGCGCCAAAATTGTTTGCACATGCGTGTAAAGGTAATTCCTAACCCGCGTAAGTGAGCCAACCTACTTTATCGCGTCTACGGCTAATCCTTATCCCATCTTATACGAATCCAACTGATGTTTCTCACAGAACTCACCTAAATGGAGGTGACCCACTGTTCATGTAAAGACAAAGATAAATTTGTATAGAATCATTAAGGATACGCAGATCTTACCCAAGTGATATTACATATACATAGGTAAGGTGTTGTTGTACAATACCAATAGACATTTTATGAATTGAGGTTAAGGGGGCCTAAAAGTGGCAAAGGACTCGTACTCGGTCTAAACTACGTTGCTGAAGTAACGATTTGGCTTCGGAACCTGCTAGTGTACAAGGTTGAGGCTAACACCCAGACTTCTTTCTGGCTTGGTCTCCTCGTATTTTTCTGCTGTACTATTGTAAGCGATCTTTTTGTTATAATAGTAAGAGTATTCTATCAATTTCGCATGTTTTATTAAATCACTATTAGTCGTAGTTCTTTTTGTTGCCTTTCATTGTAGGCATATACTTTACTCCTCAGTTCTGATGAGGAGAGACAGCTTTGGAAAGAAGCTTTAGGGCCCAGAATTCGAAAAAGTTAGTATCCACTTTCATATTTTAATCATATTTTGGTTATGTACGTCAATTGTGATGCTTTTGTGAAATGTATTGAGGTGGGAGCGGGAAGGATTTTCATAAATTCTTGGGCCGCGTTATGATTCTATGGAAAATTGCTTACTGTACCGTGTAACGTGTTGTATTGGTGTTGGTCTGATCCTTGGGTTATATTTTAGTGGTTTGGTACCTCATTGATCAGCTTGAACAGCTTCCTAATGTTCTGGGGCCTTCTCTTCGTCTTGGAAAGACTCTCGCAAGATGATTACATCGTTCTCATTTAGTTGTTGCAAAGCTGTTTTGTCAGTTCTCCGTTTAGACAGCTATCTCAGAACCTGGGAAACTCAAAAAGTGCAAGAAAGGTTCCCCATATTCCCCACTGCTGTTACCTTTCTAGGTAATGGGTAGTACCCTTTATGTACGCACTAAGTATGTATTACATGTATACTAAGTATACATCAAGGGCATTACATATAGTCAGACCCAGGGGGATTAATGAAGTTTTGTTTATCATCCAACTTTAAATTAATTGAGCATGATTCGAGTCGATTATTGTGAGTCACTGTGATATTTATTTAATACGACGTTCGGTGCTGCTAGGTATGACAGAGAAACGAACACACAAACACGTTGTTACGTTATCAGGGTTTCGATCGGCACCTCTTAATTTTCGAGCTTCGAGTATGATTCTTTTTTTGTTTGTACTTTCCTAGAATATAGTCACGTATTTATTTAGATTGCCTATCGACGTGTGAGGCCACAGCGTGTTACTTGCGTTTGATTCGTTCTTTCACCATTTTTACTGCTCCCTTCCCCCAGGTTGTTATTGAATGTTGGCCATCGTTGTCAAATTATTTGGAACACTTTAGTGCTTGCCCCACACTGCCATCTGTAAGCTTTCTTTTGTCAGAGAAAATGCTTCTTGTCCTCTGTTATTTCCCCACCATCTTGTCCTCTGACTGTCTGCAGTATATTTCTGGGTACCCAATCAAACTTTTATGGGGACACATAACACGTGTATCGAATCATTACTCAATCAAGTCTTTGAGGGTGTAGTAGGATGAGTCTTGGTGGGCAGAGGGATCGCTTATATTTTTGTACAGGATAATTGGCGGTTGAATGTGGGTATATTGAATCTGTTTAATTTCTACAGTGAAAGCAAGAGGAGAAACGCCAGCTCATCTTAGCCATTACGAAATTCAGCAAGCCTTAGAAACCTGCCTTAAGGTACGAATTGAATTTTGAATTAAGTCATTTTTCATTTTGATGGCTGATTGGGTAGGAAAACAGATTTCGCGCGCATTCGCTGGGTAGTTTCTGGTAGTATGTCTTTGAAATTTATAAATGGATCCTTTTGGCCGTCTCGTATTTATGTGCATAATGAATTTAAATTTTTTGTGGCATGACAGCAGGACACTAGCATTCCTTGCAACCTACCGAAACCACGTAGTATTAGCCACAAAGTACAATTGCGCTAATTTTAACTGGCAATTGTCGATTATTCCTCGCTGAAAGTGCTGCATGTGACACTACCTTGTGGAGGTAAATTGGTGGTCGTATGATGAGAACTTATGCGAACCTGTAGTGATCAATAACCCGAGCTTTGAACAAGTCTTCCGGCTGCCATGCAAAACAGTGTTCTAGTTTCATAGCACACAATGTATGAAACTTGCACCTTAATTGCACTCCTGGTTAGGAAAAGTACCCGTACCCGAATTTCCAATTTACAAGGTCCTGGTGAAGCGTTAGAACAGTTGAGGCCTTGTAGGTACCAAATTAGCTGTTTTCTGCTGCGTAAGCCCGGACATGGAAGATTTAGTAGTTCCTTGCACAAACATGCGGCTCAACAGAAACGGTTTACAGTTACGCAATTCCAGTCATCCTGTGGAGAAATTGATGGTATGTCTAGCGGTCAGTATGTTCAAGTGGTATGTTATTAAAGCTACAAGATGACAGTGTACCTCTGTTTGTGTAGATTATGTTGAAATATTCTTATGAGAAAGAAAGTTATGGTAATCGAGCGCCTGAACTTCGAGCCAGTGGCCCACAACTACAACCCATCTGTTCTCGTGGACAAAAATACTGTATTTAGCGGCATGCGTTAAGGATGAGATGGATGAACAATAATCCAAATCCTAAGATCTTACCACGATTTGTTGTTAGTCACTCTATCAGCTGTGTTCTTAAGCCCTTGAATCATTTGTGGTAAGACGAAACAGTGGTTCGTATTCCTTGTGCTTCCGTTAGGATGAGATCTAATATGACGAAAAGAAATTTGTTTTAATCTTCACTTTGGAACAGAGATTTCCGTTATTGTGTGTAATATTAAAGTGGTGATCATTTCCGAGATATCTTTCATTACTTCCGAAAATATGTACTTTGGTGGCCATTGGAAGACCTTGTGAAACTGCCTAGCCCATTTTAATACCTCACTGTTCGTCTTGTCGGGGATTTGTAGTAAGTTGACACTTGTTAGACTCGTTTCCCAACGACCCAGTTACGTCGTTGTTGATGCAAGTCTCGAAATTAGTATTATCAGTAGCCACACAAGAGAAATATTTATTGGTAAATATTAACGTAATGCAACTTTATTTAAACATTATATTGATTCCTTGGCTAAAAATGATCATTCTCTGTCTTCTTTTAAACGGAAATAGACGTTCTTGTTAATGTTCCTACGTTAAGCTGTCTGCAATGTTTTATTTCCCAGTGTGTCTTTGTTTGTGGAAGAAAGCTCTTTTAAACCATATAAGAATTAATCCACATAGATTATTGATCCACAATCCAAAAGTTTTTGACGTTAGGTCTGACCAAAGTCAATAGAAAACACTGGTTGGGAAACTTCAGAGCCGTGTCTTTGTCCGTTTTAGTACTATCCTTTTTGTTGTTCAAAAAATGTGAGTTTATCAGAGTGTAACAGTGAACGTTGACCTCGGGTTGCGTTAATGATTGCAGAGTGGAAAAGAAGAACGTGCTGGTTATCATTAGGACGTTAGTTCATTATTCAGATTTGAAGCCAAATAAGAGATGCCGTTATGTAGTGGATAACCCAGTGGTTACGAGTTCGAACTCTCGTGCCACTGTTGGGAGATGGTAACGGGAGCCCACTCTCAGAGAGCTCACATCCTAGTAAAATCCCCTCACACTGGCCATTTACAGTTTCCTCAGCAGAAAATGACGATCTTGTCAATTGGAATTCATCCCTTTGAATTAAACTTGCTAATTCATGGAAAATACTGAAGTGCATTGATTAGAATAAGGAGCAGCAAGATATTTAGTTGGACCGTCAGTCATCCTTTTTTATTGCTGTATGTACAGTTTTAAAGGGGGGATGACCCTTCCGGAAAAAAACTTAGTTTCCAGGTTTAGTGATATGTAAGTAGAGATTTGAAAATCTCAAAAATCCCAAATTAAGAAAGCCTACGTGAGTTGTTTGACAGGAAGGAAAATCCGAAGAAATTTAGATTTTTTGTTGTCCTAGCTGTGGCTTTAGTCAGTTGATATTTTCATAAACAGTTTTCATAAAATATTCAACTACCACAGTAAAGAATCACTTAAACTTAATAACATTTGGAAACTTAGAAACACTCAAGAAGCTTTATCGCTGATTATAATAGTTAACAAAAAATTGCCTTGAACAGAGAATTCATTCTGAAGGCAAGTGTCACATTTGAGGCAATTTTCAAGGTCTAAATAAACACATTTTTAGCACAACGTCGATTTCCGAGCTGCTTGTAAGATTATATGTAATGTAAATCACCATCATGATGAAATATAACTTAATTTTAATTTCCGGGTTTGTTGCAATGTTTAAGTTTTGAGATACGTTCTTCATAAAGAGTACACTAGAGCGTAGTATTGTGTAGGGATCCGACAAGGGTGCACTGTCATGGCTCATTAATTCAAGATGGTTTGTGGTTTAACATCCAGACAGAGAACAATATCACTCAGTCGAGGTATCGCAACCAGTGTTTTCTATTGACTGTGGTCTGACCTGCACATTTGGCGGAGGTTACACACAACATTGGTTTTCTTCGAATTAGACATTGGTGACGTAAAACGTCCTGAGCAGTAACATGATTTAGTAGGACAATGCTTCATTAACTATTTTTCGATTGACGCATTGTCCTAGCTGTGGCTTTAGTCAGTTGATATTTTCATAAACAGTTTTCATAAAATATTCAACTACCACAGTAAAGAATCACTTAAACTTAATAACATTTGGAAACTTAGAAACACTCAAGAAGCTTTATCGCTGATTATAATAGTTAACAAAAAATTGCCTTGAACAGAGAATTCATTCTGAAGGCAAGTGTCACATTTGAGGCAATTTTCAAGGTCTAAATAAACACATTTTTAGCACAACGTCGATTTCCGAGCTGCTTGTAAGATTATATGTAATGTAAATCACCATCATGATGAAATATAACTTAATTTTAATTTCCGGGTTTGTTGCAATGTTTAAGTTTTGAGATACGTTCTTCATAAAGAGTACACTAGAGCGTAGTATTGTGTAGGGATCCGACAAGGGTGCACTGTCATGGCTCATTAATTCAAGATGGTTTGTGGTTTAACATCCAGACAGAGAACAATATCACTCAGTCGAGGTATCGCAACCAGTGTTTTCTATTGACTGTGGTCTGACCTGCACATTTGGCGGAGGTTACACACAACATTGGTTTTCTTCGAATTAGACATTGGTGACGTAAAACGTCCTGAGCAGTAACATGATTTAGTAGGACAATGCTTCATTAACTATATTTCGATTGACACATTAGACTAGATTGTATTCCTTGTTATTGCCGTAGTTCTTTTTAAGATGCAGTGGAACACTTATCTTTGCTCACATCGAGACTCAGATGGACTATTGTTCATCACCTAAGAACAAACTTTCTTATAATTTTCCGTTTGCAACTATGAAATGAATTAAAAATAGGTAAAATTATATTATGAAGTTAATCGGGGACACTCAGTTTAAACGGAATGTGATTGTTTTTGTCCCCATTATTTAATAGTATGTCCTACTGGTGTTTTGAATCGAATAAAATCTCAGAGTGATAAGATTTCCTCCATTTCGGAAAAGAACATCATCCACCTGTGTATTTTTGACTTTCTTTATTTACGTACATTAGCACTGTGAGTTTTCCGCTTATTCAGGTATTCGTGTCAAACTGCATACCAGCGATAGGATATTGCGGCTCGTTCATTCGGTTTTAGTTTTGGAGAAAAAGAGGAGTTGGAAATAGTTAGGTCGTTTGATAAAATAATGAATTTACCGAATAACAGAAAGATGGAAGGAAGGAAGGAAGCAGCGAACAAAGGAACAAATGAATAAAGTGAAAGTCTGCACATCTAAGCGAACAAACTGAATTTGCAAGAAAATTGACTTACATAGGAAATTGGGAAGGCATAGATGCCAATTGTAAAGTAAGGAAAAAGTCTTTAAAATTAGTAGACCAAAAACTGAATGAGTGATTGAATGGAAAAGCATGGTTTTTCATTCAATAGTCTTTTTACTTTTTTCGTCACGGGCCGATCCCATAATGCAGTGCGGTCAACATCGTACCTTGAGTTCAAATAACGAGGGAAAGTAGGAAATTGCAATAGATAACAGTCACTTTAGTTATAAACATTTGGTATTGTTTGTAGGTCCAGCGCTTGGGAGCGCGTTTTGGATCTGTTCTTCCGTCACCATATATACCTACAAAAAGCGAAAAGGAGGATGAAGAAGGTAAGGATGAAATGTACTTACTGTTGCAATCATGGATTTGAAACCTGTACAAAGATGTCCTTTTGATTTTTTGCTGTTTACTCGTATTTGAAGTCAAACAAAGCCTGAAATACTGACTAAAAATCGCCTTGTCCAGACGTCATTTTTTCCAGGGATAAAATATTGCGCTTTGCCACGTCCGATGGCTTATTATGGACCGGGCATGCACGCATCCTTATATGGTTTGTTATTTATCTTGCTGTGTTTATGGGATGTGTGTTTGTTCTTGTTCCTTAATGTAGCTTGTATGGCGTATCAGAGTGGCCCCATTGATGATCTGGCAGTGAGTTCTGGGTCCATTCTTTTGAATTGGCCCACGTCCTGGTAATTAAATGGAAGACTTTGTGCGACTCTCTCAGTGCTTGTTGTAGTATAACTGGGAGAGGGCTTGAAGCGAAATAATCTAGAACTCCATTGCTTGAAATAACTTACGCCACACTAAAGTTCTCCCTATAGATCTATGTTAAGAATTGGAAATTGATAGAATTTTTCACGTCTTTGCATTTCAGAATTGCTAACTGGATTTCTGTTTGTAAATATTGGTGGTGGGAAATTATTTGGTAGACATGGTAAGTAGGTCCATTGAGTTCATTTGCCTATTTATTAGGGCCTCTTTAGTACCTTGAGTAAGAGTCTCTTTAGTACCTTTGGTAAAGACCTCTGTAGTTCCATGACTAAGGGCCCCTGTAGTTCCTTGACTAAGGGCCCCTGTAGTTTGCTTGAGTAAGGGCCGCTGTAGTACCTTGAGTAAGGGCCGATGTAGTCACTTGAGTGAGGGCTGCTGTAGTTCTTTGAGTAAGGGCCGCTATAGTTCCCTGAGTAAGGGCCTCTATAATACCTTGAGCAAGGGGTCCTATAATACCTTGAGTAAGGGCCTCGATAGTACTTTGGGTAAAGGCCTCTATAGTTCCCTGAGTAAGGGGCTCTATAATATCTCGAGTAAGGAGATCTATAGTACTTTGAGCAAGGGCCTCTATAATGCCTTCAGTAAGGGCCTTTATAGTACTTTGAGTAAGGGTCTCTGTAGTACTTTGACCAAGGGGCTCTATAATACCTTGATGAAGGGGCTCTATAGTACCTTCACTAAGGGCCTTTATAGTACCTTGGGTAAGGGCTTCTGTAGTACCTTGAGTAAAGGCCTCCATGGTACCTCGAGTAAGGGCCTCTATAGTACCTTGGGTAAGGGCTTTGATAGTACCTTAGATCATACCTGAAGACGAGGATGCCTAGTTTCAAGGTAGTGGAAGTCGTTACGTTCCCACCTTCGTATAACGCAGGTTTTTATATATAGAAAAGTCAGCGGAAGAGTGGAGAAATATAGCAAGATTAGCAATGTCGTAAAGCGAAAGCAGCTCTGGTTTTATCCGTATCTTCACTCACTTTGCCTTGTCTTCATTCAAGTGCACTTTTGCCTTGCTGGTGATTAAAGGAAAGGTCATTGCAGGATGGCGTACAAAATGGGAGAGTCACGGCAATATTGTCTTCTTGAAGTTCAAGGCGATGCTGAGAGCCAGACGGTTTTTCACATCAAAAATAAAGTGATGCAGATAGAAAATGCAATACTGATGGTAGTCCTTCATGCATCGTCTAAATTATTTTGAGTAAAACAGGCTTACTCCTATTTACAATTATGCTAAGAAAAGTGCTATGACTTAAATATTTTCCCGATGTTTGTACATGCCCACGAATTTGAGAAGGACTTGAAACATGCCATAGTCGTTATGAACATCAATGTCAAACAGACAATGCATATAAGCAACATATTGAGGAACCATCCAAAATTTCATCTGAGCTTTCAAAGATACCAGTATTATCATCGGGAGTACATTAACGATGACGAGAAATCTGTACAGAAACTATGTGGTAACGTGTTTGAAAGACCTAGTTGTTAACCAGACAACAAGGGCTGTCCATCTCCAAGAATTTTACCATTCGATTATTCGGATGAAATTTTAATGATTATTCCGTTACTCGGCCAATATGGGAGGGGTATCGCAAACTTTGTGTGGTAGAGTGCGGCGTATAAAATGCAATCGATGATTTAATCTTTATAAACGTAACACTGCAAAGTTTTCTTATGTGTTGCTTCGGTTTTCCATTGTGTCCCCACATATTGCGTATTGCCTCCTCCAGCTTCTCATGGTCATGACGGCTTTACTACCACGACCCAGTCATTCATGTCCTTGGCTTTCTTTTTTCATCATCATCATCATATGCCTAGGCACTCAGGCCCCTTGCTACCTCCACAACCCTGCACCACTTGGCTCGGTCCTGCGCTTTTCGGAATGCTGTGGCCAATGGCAGCCCAGTGTCCTTCCTCACTTGGTCATGCCATCTCATGGGCGGTCTACCTCTGCCGCGGTTGCCAATAAAGTCTTGTTTAGCTGCTGCTCTGACGAAACTTTCTTTTTTACGAAATAGGAATTTTATCAATAGGTCTCCTAATTGATTTGATAAGCCCCCGCCCCACCTTACTGATATTCTCACAACTTACAGCTTATTTTGTCCTCCAATATTAGATTTGTACTGTTTACTAGAGGTTGATAGCTACGGGCATTTCTTCAGAAAAGGAAAAACCAGATATTCTAAAGGCCCTGAGCCTAACTGGGATGAGGTCAGTAGATTGACTATGTCCTTTGCTTTGTATTGTATTGTTGGTTGGCGTTTGTTCTTGTAGAGGGCACCAATTAAACAAGTTATGTGCAACATAATGCAGGGACTCTGTTGTAGCCTATGTTTAGCCATAATACAGTCAAGAGTTACGGCAGGAAAAAAAAGTTAAGCAGGAGCCCGTAATTTAAGAGCAGTTGTTGTGTACGTGGATTGACTGCTTTTTTCTAGGCAACTGTAAATGTTCTGCCTTGATACATGCTCCAAATATTGAATACGAAATCGATGTTGTAGTAAAGTTCGTTTACGTGTTTCATATCACTCATTTTCGTGACGTAGATGTTTTACGGTGCTGTTGTTTCTAGGTGCACTTTGACCTTTGATCAGTTATTTTACAGAAAATGCCTTGATTTTAATCCAATACCACCGAAGACTTGGTAAACTGTGTGGCATTTATGGGGATGCTGCTGTCATTCATTCACCCGTACCACCATTTTTATGATAGAACAATTGAGGGGGGAGAAAAAAGTGATTCTGTAATTTTTTGTGGTATTTTCTATAAAAATGGACAGATAATTAAATAAATTTCATCAATAAGCGAGTGAAGTAAAATCAAATAATATCAATCAATAATTAAAAACTTTAACAAATAGATAACTTAAGGAATAAATAGATCAATAAAAAATAGATAAGGAAATAGATAGTGTAAGGAAGTGAATAAATGTTGAAATAGATTTCAATGTCAGTGTGAATATTTGTTAGTTTTTGTGTATAAATTATTTATTTTTATACGTAGTGAAGTATCATTCCCAACTTCTTCATCTTTTATTTTCAGGATTTTGAAATTGAGGTCGAAGCTGCAAGAAGTCTTCGTTTGACGTGTTATTCAAGATTGAGGTTAATGGGAGATGACGCATGTGGTAAAGTTACGATTAATGTAAGTGGTGCTTGTGTAGTTAGAGAATATTCTCGGTCTAATTTCAACGTAACAAATGAAGAGGGGACTATTATTGTTGCACTCAAGTGTGTTTGTTGGGCAAATAAAAAATAGTTTCAAGTGAAGATAGCTTTTAGAGAGTGGGGCGATTACTCTGAATAAAGTGATAGAAAGAAGAATTGCTCGAGTTTCAGGAAAACCAGGTGTTCCTTTGTATACTACATTTGGCAGTCAAGTAGTCAAATTAACCTGTCCGATTCGTCTAAATGCAACAGCGGTGGATCTAAGTATCTTGGCTCTTAACCAACCTCCAACATGTCACACTAAGTGTGAGGAAACTTTACTACTTCATGTACTTTCAGACACCTGGACTCGCAAGTTGTTGTCACATTGTTATAAAGGACAGCTTAAGTTAGCCATTGATTGTGCAATGAGCTTCCTGCCATTTGTTTTCCAAAGGTAGCGAGTGAATGTGATGTCAGTCAGTGCACAGTGTTTCATGTAGAGTTGCTTGTTTGAAAAAATAATAGTGTGCAGCTACTTCGATGGATCTTACATAAGCTGCGAAGAGAGTCAGTATCATAATTCGCTTGACTGACCTGGATCCCCTGCTATTAATTTTGTAAGTTTTGTAGGTTGTTGTTTATTCGTGTATAGAATGAGTGTCTAATGCAGCACCTTGGAACGAACCCCAGCTGACAATAAGTTTCAGGCTTTGATCAAGAACATTTGTTAAGGCAATTCTATGTCGCGATACTATTGTGTTATGAATTCAGAAGCAACCCGTGAAAAACGTTTAAGTTGTTAGGACAAAAATTCCGTCCTTAGCACCATAGGAGTGAGCACAAACAAACAATAGACTAATTTTTCGTTAGGCGTCCTTGTAATACCGTTTAAGGGCAAGTGAAGATTTTGAGACCGAGAACATTGATTGTATAATGTGTAACGTGTGTTTTTAAGGTCAAGTGTTCTGTTTCCTTTACTATTGAAGGCTTTAATAACCTCAGCAAATTGTTACCGTGCCAGGTTAAGGTTAGGTCGGCAGCACCTTAATTTGGGAGACCTGAGAAGAAACAGTAGATAAATACTTGACTTCATACTTGGTTATGAAATATGATATCGTGTTTTATACCGTCCTAAATGTACGAATATAGAATTTATGGTAACTGTCCTTCTCTCTTTCAAGCTTGTCAAAGAGAACCTTGGTGATTTTCGGCACCATTCATTCACATTGAGTTTAGACAGACAAGGAGTTATCACGGTATCCGTATCATTTTCTACCACGCAAGAAGGCATTCAGAGGACAAAGTCAGTGAGTGAAGGAGTTTTTGGAGTACCTGTGAGAGTGGTAACCAGGTTAGTTTGGGCATATTTCCTCTCTGTGCCCTACTGAGTGGATCTTCCTTTTAATTGGTTCAGTTTCTTGTTATGTGTACCCTGGTCGGATCCCCTTTTCCCATTCGAAAGATGTTAGGTAACATTCTTTAGGGAAGTAATTGTTTTGTGAAGGTGAAAGCTTTTGATTCTCCCAATGGGTGATACCAAAAATGTTATGAATAGTGCATGGTGCTTCCTTTGCAGCACTTGGTACTTCAGGGAAGGATTATTGACGTTATACACTGGGTTACTAGTGGACCAACTGTCTGCTTTGCATTCACAAAGCTTCCTCGTGTGCTGCTGATAATAGGGAAAGTGAGGTCCTCCATATACAGCTGTTGATATGTGATAGGATTGTACTTGTTTCACCCGCGGCCTTCAAGGTGGCAGTAGAGAACACGACAATTTTCTACCTGGCCAATTTTCGTAGTTTATCATTGCTGCTAAACTTGGTCATTATCCAACAAGATTGTGTTTTTATTATGGGGACATATTGCAATAACGTTGTTACATCCATCCGTCGACGCAGTCACACTTTCGTTTTGCTTACAAGGTGAGATTTAAGATGACTATAGTTTATTGAAGCGATGGAAATGATATTTGTTTTTCGTGGTTTAGTGGAGTGTCAAGTTAGTTGAAGATAACGTTACGTATACTGATTAGGGTATTTATACGTTTAAGTAGGTAGTTTATTCGGTTACATTAATTTTCATCTGTTTACCTTTCGCCATATTTATTTCATAATTCGTACATGTGAGTTTCATTGTTTTGTTTTTTTTTTGAAGGAGAGAACAGTTCGATATTCCGCTTGTCGTCATCACATGTGTAAAAGAAGTTGAAAAAAGAGGTAATTATTATTTATTGTGAAGACTATTCTAGAAGACTGGTACCCAACTTTTCTCCTGTTTACTAGTAACCATCAAACGACCAAGCACTGTCCTCCGAGTCCCCATAGAGCCTGGAGCTCAGTTGCTTAGAATGAAATGGTTTTGAAATTGGGTTATAGGGCGTATGCCATTTAGTTTACAGTGAGTTTCCTGATTGAGAATTGTGTCAGGAGTTAAGCACACTAGCCATCACTGGTTTAGAGGTAAAGTACCTGAGCTTCCGCTATTGTGTTTAGTTTATTATTTTACGTGCTGTGAAATAACCCGTTTAATTTATGACATGATGAAATGTTATATGCGTACCATGCCAGGTTGTGTGCAAGGTTGTGGACCGAAAAGTTACATTCTTAAAGTACTGGTGCAAAACTTTACTCGATATTAATCATTAGTGAAATGTTATCTCTCTATAGCTCCCCCTTTTGATATTTAAAGGTTTGCGAGTTTTGTTTAGAATCGATTGCTTGTAGGATCGAACTAACTTGAAAGATGCAGCAATGAGATAAGGAAGTAGGTCAGGTGGTTATCACGATGGCGGAAATTGACTCGACTTCTATCAAGGTTAACATGTGTTTCCTTGCAAGCAGTGTCTTCTTACACTTCACTAGGTTATGCAATCGACCCATGTTTCTAGCCTTGATTTCATAATGAGACACCTGTTTTCCATATCTGGAAGGCACGTTGAAAGGATAGCTTGAATTGAGAACAGCGTGAATATACCATGACTTTCTCACATTGTTAATAGTATGCCGTTTATATTTCTGCGACTTTCAGACAGTTTGTCTCCGTACTTGCCACTCAATTTTCTTATTGCAGTGGGCCATACTGAGACGACATAATGGCTGGATAAGAACTATTTGCTTTTCATCCGACGATAGCCTTCCAGTAGTGTAAACATATTTCTGTTTCTTTTTGCAGGCCTGAAAGAGATCGGAATTTATAGACTATCAGGTGTAACGTCGGAAGTGCAATTCTTGAAGAAGTCGTTCGATGAAAGTAAGGGGACGATATTTTTATTCCTGTTGTTGTCCTCCCCTCAGCCTACCCGCCTCTGCTTGTTTGTCACCCGCCCTCTTTGTTTGTATGACTTCCTGTCCATCTGTCTGACTGGCTGTCCTTCTGTCTGTTGCGTGGTTGTTTACCTACGTAGCCGCCTAGTTTTCGCAGTTTTACATGGTTGCTCATATTCTCGCTGCGTCCACGATCATATGTTCTTCTCTTGTTTCTTGTGTGGTTTCTTTTCATTTCTTTTGCTGTTTTCGCTAACATATTGGGCGCGATTTGTGTCATTTGAGCCCTTTCTACTCACTAGTTAGTTTTCTATATGAGATCAAAGCAAAGGTAGTTCTCAAATTCGTGTTTTAAATATACATGCTTGTTATTGTGAGGTCATCTGTATACATTCGGAAGATTATTTTTCATTAATGTACCTCAACGCCTTAGTAGCCTCCTTACCTGATACTTTGCTACCTCGTTTCAGATCCGCAAAGTGCCGTAGTAGCAGTCGCTGAAGCCGATATCCATGCTGTTGCGGGTTTGTTAAAAACATATTTTAGGGAGTTGCCAGAGCCTCTTTTCACGGACAAATTGTATCACAAGTTTATCGATGGACTTCGTAAGTTGACTTTGTTTTTTTCCTTGCTGTTTTCAAGGACCGTGCCCCTAAATCGGATTGGTATGGCTTCTATGGCAGTGATGACGGCGTTTGCCTTAACGGTAGTGATCAAGACAATCACGACAGTAAACGATTATTATAAACGAAGATGACAACAATGTTGACGACAGGAATGATGATAATTAACAATGACATTGCCGTGATAATCATGATCCTGATGATGATTACAACATCGACTAGAATATGGACAAGAATGGTAACAGACGATGACATTCCTGTTGATGGCGGCGACAAAGGCTTCGGCACTGATAGTGATGACGTTGACAATGACGACATGATGACGATAATCATGACTACAGATGCAGTTATGGGAGTCCGATCAAGTTTGTCTCTATCGTCTTTAATGAGGAAGTTGCTTATGATTGTAGAAGATAGCGTCAGTGTGATCTTCTTTGAAAGGCTTCTTGACGAACTAGAGTCCAGGTTTTCTTGTTTTAATGTAGACAGGCACACTATGATGGAGGAACGATCTGGCTATGCCCATTATCCGAAAATTTTCGCCACTGAACGCGCGTCATTTTGGCTCGTCCTGAATTTTCTATTAAATGTTCCATGGCAGAATCGCATTTTTTTTTGGAGTTATTTTTGTGTTAGACGAGTGCCCCGTATGAGAAGTTGATGCTTAACGTACACTGGCTGGATTATATTGGTACACAGAATATGTGTTGTGTATAAAATTTTGCAAGAAAAGATTTCTCCGGCCGAGGAAAACCCGTTTGGGCCTCAAACATTATCTGTCTGCTGAAAACTTCGATCGGCATCGACACACATTTTAAAGATGCTTTAGTGAAATGTTTCTCTCCTTTTAATCTAAGAATTGTTTTCACGACTTGGAAGTTCTTACCGTGACTTCTTAAGGATTGCGTAACTACGGAGCAAAAAAGATTAGTTTAGATTGGGTGATAGGATCAAATAACATGTTCCAGCCAGTTTGCGCCAAACACGAATTCCTCTTAGAAAATAGCCAGTCTAACTTGTGTTTGGGAATTGGTGCTGGAGTCTTTCGTTTCGGGCTGTCCAACTTTAGAGAGTAATCCCTTGTAGAGAGTAATCTTTTCTTGTGAGTGTCATTCACTGATACAGTTCTTGGTAGCGCTCAGTGCTTAATCTGCTAGACAGGAACGACTCCACCTCTTGAATGTCTACAGTGAGTTGTAACCGCTTTCTGTGGTTCAAATGAATCCTCTCTTGAAGCAGTTGGACACTGAAGACGCAGGTCATTGTAGATGATTCTGTTACGTAGACATCTTAAGGAAAACCTTAAGTGGTTCGTAAATACAGCAAACGTGATCTTCGTTCTTTCCAGATGTCGGCAGGATTACAGAATATCATCTTCATATGTTTCTCTAATAATCTTGAAAATTTTATCATCAGGCTACTAAAAATGGTCTGGTACAGCTATTTTATTATTTGTTAGTGCGAACATCCATGGTGACAGGGATCGAAATGTCCCGAGAATTGGCGGCGCCATAGCTGTGTTCTGATTGTTGTGTTTCTTCTACTAGTGCTGAAAGCCATATTTCTAGAAGACTGTGAGATATGCTGTTGATGTGATTGCTTTGTTATAGGGAGTGAATGGGTTCTTTAATTTTTCTTGTTGTTGTGTTCGTCTCCTTGTCTATAATATTCTTGTTATCCCAGTCAAAAATATGGTTATGCTTCCAAAAGTGGTCAGCTATTTCATACTGTTTGGTGTCATCATTCTGAACAGCTCTCTTGTGGTCTTTTTCTCTTCGCTGTGACTCACCAATTTAAGTAGCATGAAAGTCCTTACAATCTAGTTTGTATACAATGTTGTTACTTTTTTCTAGAAGGACTTGGTCCTTTGGTTTTGACAGCATCTTTCTTAGGGTGGACGTTGTGAAAAAGGAGCACTGGATGTTGTGTTGTCTGAGGGTCCTTCTTAGCTGTTCACTTGTATTCTTTACATAGGGAAGGCATATCTACTTCAGAGGTTCTGCTTCTGGTTTAGCAGCATAGTTGGACCTGGATGTTTTATGTAAAGCTACCTGGACATCTTTTGCTTGGTATCCGTTTGACGGGAGAATTTTTTGTACGTGTCTTTCTTCTTTTCTAAGGTCATCTTAATTGGATATGATACTTCTTGCTCTTCTGTTTCGGGCTGACACTGGATGATGTTATTCATTGTTCAGGTACTGATCAGTATGCGTTGGCTTTCTGTAGATGGTAACAGAAATGCTGCAATCTGGTTGCCTCTTCACTAGGACATCGAGGAAGGGTATTTTTGCTTGTCCTCCTCTGTCTCCGTAGTGAATTTGATATTTGGATGTAGGTTGTTGATGTGTTCAAAGAACCCATGTAGATGATCTTTCTTGATGATTGGTGTCCGTGATCAGAAAGGTGGCTATTGCCACTGGGAATGGAACACACTGTATGAAATATATCGTTGATAGATTGGAATGCATATGTTTGTGCTATGTTGACATTATTGGTGAGCGCTGCTGCAGATATGTACCTCTGCCTGTAATTTCCGGGTTATAATAGATTTTGTTGTGCTTTCCACGTGTTGTTGCTAGCTCTATAGTTGACTACTGTACA
>JANTCA010024764.1:0-22933 GCA_024741275.1 Chironex yamaguchii
ACTCTGAGGAGTGTCAGACGAAAAAAGCTTTTAAGTATGATTTTAGCGCAATGTCGCAAATTTTCAAGGCGATTAACTACTACAAGTAGGTATGAAAGAAGAACCCATTGTGTTGTGACCAATTTGTGTGATGTGAGACTGGTTAACTATAGTAAATGCAGTATGCTTTGTGTTTCCTTGGCCACAACTAAAAATCTTCTGTTTAGGTTGCCTTGTAAAAAACAAGGATAATTGTTATTTTAAAAGTTAAATAGAAATAACTTCGTAATGGTAAATAGATTTAGACATAGTCTTCATCTACTCACTGTTGAAATTTTGCAAAATTCTACCGATCCTCACGCATTTTGTACGATCCTTAAGAAAATATGGTTTACAATTCACATGGCCGAACACGTCGTTAAGTCGCATAACGTAGGTATTCTCAGGTCACACTTTTGTCGTGACATTCATAGGAATGACTAGGCCAGAATCTAGCGTAAATTCTGCAATTCGAACCTTAATAACTTTTGTTATATTTACCACATATTCAAGATATGGGTATCAATGCAAAGGTATTCGCAAGGTCTTTTAATGGAATAATTTTTCCGAAATAAAATTTTCTGGTATAGGTATATTATATAGGCCTATATAAATACATGCGCGAGGAAGTCCATTGAAGGTAGCCTGCTACACCATGGGCCTTCCATATTCTTACACTTAAAATCTAAATAAAAAATCCATAACACTTCCACAACCCCACATCTAACAAGCATCCTAAATAATCTACACAATTGTTCACATAACAATATTTAAATGACTCCGGGACGCTTACCATGATTGCTTTCTCGTAATTTGGAAGTCAGGACTTCAGTTCCACGCAGAATGTTCTAGTGAACTAGTACTGCAATTAGTAAAACAGCTTTTGTCGGTCACTTGTGTGTGAAAGTCAACAACTAACAGCGTAAAAGAAACAAAAAGAACTGTTCTGCTCTGTATATATGTATAAGATTTTAACCTTAAGGAATAACCTCAGACAATTAGAAATGCGGAGTCAGGATTTGGACCTGTTGTTCTAACCTCTTATTCGATTCCGAAAGCAAAACTTCAATACGAACTGGAGGCTTCATTATCTCGTGCACTCAAACAAGCCACTTGAAGTTGACAGCACATGTAAATTTTGGGCAAAGGTACCTTTGGGAAGGTAATGGTCTTGGGGAACTATATTGAACGTGAAAAAAATTACACGTAAAGTTTATTACAACCCATGATTATTCCTCTCTCTTTTCTAAACGGAACGCGTTAGCACAAAATACACCTTACCAAGACATTTTTCATGCAGCAACTTTACAGGTATCGTGCTTACGTACTTTCGTTCAAGCCCCCATGCAAAACAGAATGCCAGACAGCGGCAGCAAATACAGTCATTGTGATTGTCATTGATTTAAAATAATGTTGAACCGCACGGTACACAAATTTTTTTCTTTATTGACCCTCGAAATCCCTTTTAGTGCGTAAAATCGTCGTCTAGTAAAGATAGCGATGTGCCCAGAAAGAGATTTCCAAACAAAAGCTAATGCTGTATTCGTATACACTGACATGTCTAACGATTAAACAAAGAATATTTTTTTTAAATGTTTGTCCGTCTACTCTCTTGTGTGCCAGCTTCCCATTTTTAAGTTGTAGATATAATGTACAAACCCGGAACAAGAACATTCATGTGCGTGCATTGTTCATGTGCTCCTGCCAAACACGAAATAATTTCGAAAAGGGTTGTTTCGGTGTACAACGGTGGATGTGGTGAATGTTAGTCAAGTGCACTCGCCGGGCGAGGAGTCCAGAAATTGAAGAAATTGCAGTGCTACAAACTGGATGAAGCAACCAGTTTGTGAGAAATATTTACCCCTTTCTCAGAAGAAAATATTTGATTGACCTTTGCATTCAGGTAGTGATTTGGAAGACGTATATGGCAATTAACCCACAGCATGACACACGAGGTGTAGTGTGATCTATGAGAGTGAAGCGTAGTGTGATCTATGAGAGTGAACTTTTAAAACGTAAGGATAAGTGCTGCATGTACCTTCTTGGTATAGCTATTCATGTCAAAGCTCTAAAAATGAATTTGATTTCTGTTGTATTTGTCTAAAGCTGAGTCAGGGTGGGCGTTTGAAGAATTGATTCGAGTCCCCCTGAATAGTAGCAGTCATGTTTAAGTGAATCATCAAAACGTTTAGCAAGGATATCTTGTACTCAAAACACACAGTTTAACAGGAACGCATGCTTGACGACACGGCTCTATCACACAGACAGACAGGCATCACAGAAACATGAAAGATGAATGTAATACATCAATTAGATAGCACACATAAACTTTATCATTGCAATTTTAAATATTAAAACTTATTGACTTAGGTCCTAAAAATACAGCGTAACATTCTTAAGATTAAAGGCTGAATACAGACGCATCCCTACACAAAAATTTTCAATGACGTTTTTGGACGAATCTAAATTACCGTATTTTCAAAAATGTGGGGGACACGTATATCCCTGACACCCTCGTCGTTCTGCTACTAAATTCACTCTTTTTCATAAGAACTGTAACTCAGAGAATGCCACAAAGTTAGAAAAAGGAAGGAATAAGCTTAAGCTCAGAGGAAGGTTTACCTTATCAAAAGCAAAAATAAATGCTCCAAAAATATAATCAAAATCAAAAATACTTCATATACGTTGGATATCTGTTTTTGACTTTGGAGCATTTGTCTGAAATAAGGCAAAGAAACTGGACCATTGAAGGTCACTAAAATTTTACGGGTTAACATAAAAAAGATTGTAGATTTAAGAGAAACGCAACATAAATGCATTAATTAATGCATTAATGGACGGTACCAATAATTGTTAAGTCTATGCAAACCATCAGCACCATGGAAATAAGTCTAGGATCAGTACAAACTGGAGAGGGCTGTTAATCCATAGTTGATTTTTGGCTTCGTTGACTGAAAATGTGAGAGAGGGTGGCCTCTCTTCTATGTTTGTGACTTTTCACCATGTGTATGCAACATTTTGAAAGTGAATGTGTTTTGACTGAGTAAAAGTGTATCTACTAATGTGCTCGTGTGTAAAAACCATGACGTTTGATTGTTAAGTATTGACTCTCGGCAATAAAGTTAAAAGAGTAACACATTATGCCAGTCGTAAGCACATCATTTATATCGGAACTGCAAAGGCACCCCGGGAGGGTACGCAATATATGTATTTTGGCGCATGTGGACCACGGTAGGTCATCCATTTAGTATGATTCACTTTTTATTGTCCAACGTTTTATTAGAAATTTTTGTGATGAAGCAGCAATATATGTCTGGCAACGCTGCTGTACTTGCCATCCTAACAACAATCGATGTTGAATCTACGCGTACGTAGGTAGGTTAAAGTGAGAAAATCCGGATATCAGTACTCTGCAATGTAATTACCGTAGCAGAACCGTTATTCACAACCATTGTGCTTGGTAAGTGTCCACATACATTGAATAATATAGACACGTATATCAAACACTCCAGTGCAGATACATCTAGGGCGTGTCGACTTTGAGCTTGACAAACTGCATGCCCAGCATGTTTTGGGTATGTATGAAACGTACGTATCAATTTCAAAGGCAAAAACTGTAGATGCATGGAACTGGTAAAAGTAGCAGAACATGCAGATAGGTCTCCTACGGTGTTCTAGTCTTGGGCATTCACTGCATCTCTTGAGGCATTGTAGGATTCATTTCCAAATTAATTATTGAATGACATAGTCCAACTAGTCCATTGATGATGGAGCCCGGACGCCTACAGATGAACCGATGCGCTTTATCAAGATCAGTTAAACTGCCGTCCAAAGCTGATTTTATATCAGGGCCGGATTGACCAATGGAGCACATGAAGATCGATGCACAAATAATATGGTATACACTTGAGATGCTTTTTCCTGTTCTTTTTGACCATGTAGTAAAGGAAACAGATGAGAAAAGCAGGAATGTTTTGGAACATTGTAGAGAATCCTTAGAGGACATTTTAAAGTAACAAATGCCAAAGGAGAATGAACATTTTGTGAAATGAAAAAAATGAAAATGTGAATTGAAATCATGTATTTGCCAGATATGACTAGCTTCTGTGCCAAGAATGTCCGTTAAGTCTTATCTCTTGAGAAGGTTGAACACAAACATTCTGATTGGTATCGAGGAGAGCTGTGACTTAACAGATAACTCCACAAAGCCGATTCACAGAAAGTTTTAGTATAAGCATGCGTATAAACTCTGTTGTGTTCTTGCTCTTCCGTTTGATTCGCTTTTCCTTTAATCATATATTTGTATGCTGTGGTGTATCTTCTTTGAGGGAAAAAAATAACTGCTGAGAAACTTATGAAGTCCTTTGTATGGAGGTGTACACTTGGGATTCGATGCCTCCTTATCACCCTGGGTCACTGACTCATAAAATAACATAAGTGGATTTCATAAGTTTAATTGGTTGCATTGATTGTTCCTTATCTTTAAACACAACAGCATCTCGTCCTTCTATAAATGTCAAGTTCAAACTTCGGTAAAAGTTAGGTAACAGTTGGTTGGTCTGCTGACACGGAATCCTTACTGAGAGTCAGACAGGAGAGATATCAATACTTCACACAGCAATCATTGATCATATAATAAAAACCTTGCTAAGATTGTTTATTGGCAGAATAAGTATTCATAATTTCACGTATACTGATTTTAACTAAGCACTGAAAAAAAGATGCTCATGTTTGGGAGTTTGGATGTATGCGCAAGGTAATGTTTGTCTTGCAAAATAGTAGCTGCAC
Source organism: Chironex yamaguchii (assembly GCA_024741275.1). NCBI lineage: Eukaryota > Metazoa > Cnidaria > Cubozoa > Chirodropida > Chirodropidae > Chironex > Chironex yamaguchii. The sequence goes on from JANTCA010024764.1 coordinate 4,807, forward strand.
ATGTAGGAAAAAAGTATGGTGAAGGGTGTGCCATTAAATGATACATTCTTGGTTGATCCAAGGGATCCTTATCTGCCTGGATCCAAAGCTACTCTCAGTGAAGAGAAATGCAGATAAACCGATAGCTTTGCCTACAATAAAATAGAATTAAGAACATGTTAATTAAAAAGATTTATTAGTGTTTTCATGGTCCATTATGCAGATTTCTTGTTAAGATTAGAATCGGCTTTGTGGAGTTATCTGTTAAGTCACAGCTTCGCTTAATGTCAGACTTGTAATTTAAGGCATAAGAACTAAAGCATTTTTGTTGTTGTTATTGCGACATGAGGCCATGGAATGTGGTAATGTCCAGAGGGTTGCCCCATAAGTATTCTATTGTGAGGAACTTGATGGCAATTGGGACGTCGTGGGACATCTTGTTACATTATGGGCTCCTGTTGTCCACTGTTTGGTCCAAGCGAGAAGTAGGAGTTGTTGAAGCTACTGTAGCCAGAGTGGCGTTGGGCCAAAGTTCTCTTTGCCTTCCTATAAAGTTGTTTCTTTGATAGGTAGATGTTGGGTGATATGTTGTTGAGCAAGGGGTTGGGGACCAGTCTTCTCCTGGTTTGTTCCACGAAGTAGGAATGAATTTATCTTTGGGTGTTTTAAGGTCTGAGTGGGAGTGGTTTTTGACTATCCTGAAAATTTTGTTGGTAGTGATGAGAACAAGGATGTGTCTAGAGTGTAATGACACTAGGTCATAAGCACTGCATTATATAATGTATACCAAATAAGAATTTAGGTAAGTTTGTGTTTGGTGACAATCAAAAAGTCATGACCAAGAAACACTGAGTTTTCCAATTCCAACTGTTTACTGTGATCTTCAAATGATGCCAATGGGTTCCCTAATTTTGTGGGCATTTTCGTTATTAATGTGCCTTGAAGCTTTAGGAAGTAAGGCTTTACCATGTTCATCAATTACCTTAAAAACTACCGATAAAGCATCCTGGTTTCTTCTTTCTATAAAATAGATTGAAACATAACTTTCTAATCAATTGATCAGTCAATCAATCGGTCAATCAATCAATCAATCAATCTGTCAATCAATCAATCAACATCATCCTCCATATCATCATCCAAAAGCATAAACACGTCTTCGTTGTCCAGACTTTTCAAGAATGGGTTTTCATCAGGCTCAGTTAAAATGGACAGCTGTGACTTCAGTAATTCACATTTTGAAAAGTAAGGCTGTGATAGGTTGAAACAGTGTATTTTGTCATCACAAGACCGATCGTTTGGCAATGACAAGCCACAAACTCGGAATAACTTTGTTATGGTTTCTTGTGGAAGTGACTGCCAGGCCTTTATGATCCATTCTGTCACACACTTTCTAGAAGGTGCCTGAAGATTTCTAGCTGCAGTTTTGTGCTGCAATCCTTCTGTTGCAAGCTATTTGTCATAAGAATTGGCAACCTTTTGCTTAAATGTCTCATTCTAGACCTGTGCTTTTATTTGAACTGGGAGCTTATTTAGACCTGTGCCCTTATTCGAACTGGGCTGTTATTGGTGCTTGTAAGAAATACTTTTCCCAAACTGGGTGCTTATTTGAGCATGGGCGCTTATTGGAGTCCTGGGTGCTTAATCTGTAATTTATGGTATGCATTTTTATGTCTTTGTCTATGCCTTTTTGCAATATGCTGTATCTGTGTGTTTATTGGCTGGCACAAATCAGGTGCTTTCAAATTGTTAACCAAATGTTATTTAATTGGCTTGTAATGTTTGTTTCTTTGTTCTAGTTTCTCATCTAAACTAATTCTAACCGGGATAGCAACTCTCACGTTCTCATGGTATAATAGAAAAAACAGGTGTTTCAGTTTGTAGTTTCACTTAGATAAGCAAAACCCCAAATGTTCTGCTGCAACATAGCAATGAGTTGACCTTACTACTAACTACTGTTATATCCATGGTCAACACATTTCTAGTAACATTAAATGCACATAAAATCTTTTATGCACACCTGCACATCAAGAAGAAGTAAAATTTTATTTTCTTGATGTGAATGCTATTCATTAGTGTTTGTAATTCAATAGAATTTACTAATTTATAAAGCTTCCTTATTTGAAAATTAGATTAGATTTTTAAACATTATTCTCGGTAAAGTACCAAGGTTCTTCATGAATGGCCAAAGAGTCTGTCATTAGGGACTTCTGAAAATGTGTGGCATCATATACTCCTGGCACAACTAGATAGCATGAATTTACTTTCAATGTACACCCAGGTGATAAAGATGTCTTTGTATGGATTTTAATCAGTTTTATAAAGATTTTGCCTTTTGTTAAAGCACAAAAAATGTAATGTTACAACATCAAAAATTTTTTTTAGAAGTCATGGTCTAATGTTATTCCGGAGAACCATTAATATTAATGATGGCTTTTGCAAATGACAAGTCTGTCTTTTTTCATGCACAGGGAAGACAACACTTGCAGATTGTCTCATTGCCAGCAATGGGATCATTTCTAAAAGACTTGCTGGAAAGGTAGGCTTTAGATTTTTGGTACATAAGCAAAAAAGTGATTATGTTTTTTCGGAAGCACACATTGTAATGCTTTTCTCTCTATGTCTTGTTGCCTTGTAATAAAACTGACAACTTGGTAACCTGATAAAGTTGAAGTCCTTACAATTTGCTTGCACAGTAGTCAACAGTGGGAAACATTGGTGTGAAGCATCGCATTGGGGATGAAATAATTGCCAACTGATCATCATTGACATTAAAACATAGATGTTTGTCAGTTGAATGTTAAATATGAGTCTTTTGGCTTCCTTGGGTTTTTGTGAACACAACTGACATTTGACCTTAATTTCTTGTTTTGATGAAAAATTGAATACTTTGTGACACAAGCTTTTGCCTGCATCCCGTCATGTATCACTAGGCTCAAAGTCTAACCAACTCGAATCTTTTACAGGTATTTTGTCTCTCAATTGCCAGTATATTTATGACTTTGTTGTTTTTACAGGTATCTATGGGCAATGCATCTACAGGAGCTATTTTCTGATTGAACTTGTAATAATTGTCTGTTATGTGAGCTGAAATACCATCAACTAGCACTTTTTTCTTTTGGAATTGTTTCTGCCTAGTAGTACCGATGGGAACTATCTGTGTTCGTCTTGTTTACTTATTTTTTATCTTAGTAGCTTTATATCATGTTACAAGTAAGAAGGCATAAAGCTGTCAATGCATCAATGCAAGGTCAAGGGAACTGATCCATAGGGGATTGTTTTCTCTTTACATGTCCTGACAGATTTTTCAGCCCTAGCATAAAACTACAAAAAATGGAAAAAAGCAAAAATAGTATCACACAAGTTTTACACTATTTATACTATTTGGTTAGTATGATGGTGTGTAGGCTTTTGTCCCTATGAGTATATATTTATACCAACAAAATTACTTGCACTCTCAGTGTGTATTGTATTGCAGAAATCAAATTTTTTGTAGACCTCTCATGGTAGATTACCAGGGAATGTCATGATGTAACACGTGATTATTAAACTGCTTGATATGTTGTATGTTCAATAGCGGGCTTACTTTCAAAGCTAAAATGGGTATATCAGGTGTTTTGGTTGAAACTAATATTCAATTGACAGATGGATTTTCAAATTTTAGTTTTGTGAAACATTTGTCTTTTGAAGTGTTGTAGTGGATGTTGTTCCTATAGAGATCTTTATGGAAGCAAGTTTAGCTTGATCTTTGATCCATCATTTTCTTATGGATCATTTTTTTAGGTTCAGGTGTAATTCATGCAAATTGTATTGATGTGCACTTAGTTTCCTTTCTCTTTGTGGTGATTCTTGTAGTGGATGAGTATTTGTGGCAAACATTATATGCATATCTTATGTTCCTCTGTACAGAAATTTTGTGTCATAACACTTCAACTTTTGCACATTTCATCATTTACGGATACATCCATAAAGTCACACGATCCCAAAATAAACTAATTATCTGAAATTTGTGACAAAACAGATACTCAAAGCCACATATTGTAGCAATGAAGTGTAATTTAATGGAGTTGGAGATTACTTAAACAGCTTTTCATTCTTATTAGTCATACTTCACTTAAAGAATAACTTGAAGTTTTGCAGACAATTAGATCACCAGTTATGTTTTCTCATTGATTTTCAATAAAAGTTTTACCCAGTTATGTCCTTCTATTATATATGACTTTGTTATAATCCTAGTTACGTTACATGGACAGCAGAGAAGATGAGCAAAAGCGGGGAATAACAATGAAGTCCAGTGCAATTTCACTCTCCCATATAAAGGGTACGTTTATTTAGTTTTACAAACATTTGTCATCAAATGGGATTTAAGTTCCACACAGGCCTCTCTGTAAGGATTTTAGCAGACATATGCCTGATCAGGCGCCTCATGACAAAATTTAGAATCAAAGTACGTGATTTATGTCAACAGTTTTATTACATGTTTTACACATCGAAAAATGAAGCAACATGTGAGTTTCTACTTTTAATGCAAATATGAAAGTAAAAAATTGCTTAACTCACCGTTTGAATCGTAAAATTTCAAGGGAAAATATGGGTCTGATTTGCTGTCATTTCAAAACTCAAGGTTATGAAAAACATCAACATTTCTTTATTGATATTTCAAAATTCATAATCCCATTATTATTACTTTTCATAATTTAACAGTAACACAAATTTTTTTTATTAGAAACTGTTTTTAAAGCATGGTCATAGAATAAAAACAAGCAAATTATAATTTCAATAGATTCATCAGTGTCAGATGATTCAAAAGACACTGAAGCTTACTCCAAAGCTTCATCTTCAGCAGTCCTTTTGCTGAATAACCTGCTAATAGTAGTGGTAAACTCGTTTACAGCTAGAGCAAGTTGAAGTTTCTGTCTTTTCTTCAAATAAATGGCTACTGCCTGATGCATAATCTCACCACTCTCTTCAGACGACCATAATCTATCATTGGATTTGACTATCAATAAATCCTCCATTGTCTCATGGGCATTGCTTAACTTTCTATTGCTTAATAAAAGAGTTAAGTTAGAAAATGCTATGTCCGCAGCTGAGTTTGATCCTGCGATGCAAGTTATTAACTCTATAAAAGGGCAAAGGTTAGGTTAGCAAATTCTTTTCTTCTAAATGAGAGTATTTTTTGCCATTTTAGCTTTCGAGCTGCAGGAGGTTTTGAATTTTTTTATAATCTGGATATCCTGCCAACTGTCAAAACAACAATTTCAAAGTAGATATTGCCCTGATATGATCACCATGATTCACTATTTCTGTAATCGTCACAGCAAGACTATCTGAGCAAACAGAAAGCAAATGGTTTTCTCATCAAATAGCAATTTACAAGAATTAACATGTTTTGAATTTGAAACACTGTCAAAGTTCACGATCTGGTTACTTTTCAAAAATGAGATCACACCTTGCCTCAGCGAGGTGCATGCCAAGGCACACATGCAATAGTGTGCCTTACATGGAGAGGCCTGATTCCACTGTAGTATAGTGAGGTAGAGCATTGTTGCAAAAAGTTGTAAAACTTTTGTAAATAATTATTTATATTAATAAACTGAAAGTAGTCTTACTAGAAATGAAGGATCATGTAACAATGATACTAATTTGTCATGAACTCATTGTTACATAGTTTAGCATGAGGGCCCATAAAACTACAAGACTAAAGGGAGATCACAAGAGAAGTGATTTAAAGATGACCCACATTAGCTTTCAGTTAGTAAGAAGTGACTATTTCCCTGTGTAACAAAGCTATTTATTTATGGTAAGTCACGTGAATTGTGTCATTGAAATATTTTTGGTGTAAACAAAGATTAAGCATATTATTTTAGATGTTTACCCACATTGGGGATAAAGGAGTGCAAAACAAAATACAAAAATTTCATTTGGCTCTGTTGCAAAGTTAAATTGTGAAGAAGAAAAAGGTCAGAATAATTTATAGAAAAGTGGAATGTATGTGAAGTCATCAGAGACTTGCCTGCTAGTAAGCAGGGCAGGAGATATTGCCAAGAATATTGAATATGCTGTTTGTTATCTACAAATCTTCCAGAAGCTTCTGTCATGTTTCTATTATCATGATGCTTGCCATAAAATAAAGTCATATATTAGTGGCAATGAATCTGTACTTTGCTAAGTGCATGGATAATATATATGATATAATTATATAATATGTACATATTATTTATTCATTAGAAACATTACACAGGAAAAGTTTAACTCTTTTTTATTAGCTCTAGCATGTAGTCTTATTTGTCATCTTTAGGAGGTCATAATTATCTTATCAACTTGATTGATTCTCCTGGACATATTGATTTTTCTAGTGAGGTATGCTTTTTGTGATAAATCGTTAACTTTTACACCCTTATTTTTCCTTATTGTATTTATAGTAATGTTTACAAAATGTACTCAATAACCTCCAAAATGAAATTTAGAAATAGAGTTTATTTCTGCAAAAAGATGAAAACCTCAAATATTAAAATATTTTCATGTCAGAATCTGCTTATAGTCAACAGATCATGGCTATTAGACATACTGTATATATATGCTATTAGACATACTTCTTAAAATAAATCTTGTATGTATTTTGTATGTTTTCTCTCAATGATAGTGTTGATTATTATTTGAATCAAACATGAAGTAGAACCTGACCTATGCAGAGTTGAAAAGACAATGTTGAGAAATTTTAAAATCAATGCCACAACTGAGTCAGTGGCATGTATTTGGAACAGACAATTACTTAAATTATATTCTCTTGACTGAGAAAATGTTACATAGGTTTACATATTGCAAGAAAATAAATAAATTGTATGGCTAGGGCCAATTTATTTACTGGTTGCTGTGGTTTGGTTTTTTAAATGGAATAAAATCTGAATAGAAGTGTTTTTTACCCAATTTTTAAAATGAAATTTCTTGCCAGTTCTTTCCTGGGCATTTAACCTTTAATTGGCCATGTATTAATTAATGTGCTATTTTGCATTTCTTTAAGAAATGATAACTGAACAAAATGTCCCATTTCGTGTATTACTTTATCTGATCACAGGACTTTGTGGTATCAAGTTACTTTTTTGTATATCAATCATGAATTAATTCATTCTCAGACCAACTTTTAGAACCAATATTTGCAGAAAAATGTGTTGTTGTACACAATACACATACATAGGTTGTGCATTTTCTGATTACATTTTCACAGTTTCTCACTGACCATGGATAGGTTATTATGTAATAAGGACATTGCATAATCTTTTAACTTAAGCAGTTGGTATGCAATTGTTTTAATTCAGCATTCGATGTCTCATTGTTTAATAGTAACACACTTTCTCTCACATCAACATATACTTAATCAGGTCAGTCACAACAGGAAAATTGTTCTTTCATTTAAGAGTAATGATTCATAACTAGAATCATTCTGGTTTATATGGAGCTTTGCTGGTGGATTTTGGGTGGTGTAAATTGGTTTTTGGTTATTACTTACTTTCCTGCACCTTCTTGTGCCATAGGTTTCAACTGCAATCAGATTGTGTGATGGTGCTATTGTGTTAGTAGATGCAGTGGAAGGGGTTTGTCCACAGGTATGTTGACACTCCTCATCAAATAATAATGTTTAATATTACTACACAATTTCATCTTTTGGGGAAAAAATCAGAGTCCTATTTTCTGTCCTTTTTTCTTATGTCCTTAGAGAGGCAGATTATACATCTGGTAGTTAATTGCCAGACCTCTCTCCCTTTTTTGTTCAAATAAAGTTGTAAGAGCATCGTTCTTGCGAGGTTGCATTGTATTGCAGATATGTGATGTTCCACAGACCCAGAAATACACATTCAGATATTTTAGCTGCTTGTGCACGCCATCCTGTTGTAGTTATTGTTAAATATTTTGTGGGGACCCACAAGCAGTTGCAAAATTATTGTGCAACCCCCAATATTTTTGACATCCTCTCTGGAACAATATTTATTCTGATGATTCAAAATTTTTTTAAAACACAACCACAAGAGCATGTTTCGATTTGCAAATGACATTGACTGACATTGGAGGGGAAGGATATGTGGAAAACAATGATTGTTTTTGCAGAGGTAAAGGCACTTTGCAGCAGGTCATAGTTTCTCGTCAAATAATTAATAGAGTTTGTAATATCACATTATGCTAGTGTTGTTTACTTGGTATGTCAGATATGGTTCCCATTTTTGTCTCATTTATTGTCATGCTGCAATTTGACAAATTTTCCTATCGTGACAGATTATGCTTGCTGCATACATAGTATTATTTCCTTTTTTCTAGACACACGCTGTTTTAAGACAAGCCTGGCTTGAAAACGTGAAACCTTGTTTAGTGCTAAATAAAATTGACAGACTTGTAACTGAATTAAAGATGTCCCCGCTGGAAGCATATCTACACCTCCAACAAATTTTGGAACAGGTAATGCATATGTGTTTTATTATTAGTCAATATCTTAACATATTTGGTTTGTGTTTATCACAAGTATATTTGTAGGTGACAATCCAGTGTTGTTTTTCTATTTTTTGCCACTGAACGAGGACGCAATATCAGTGATTTGACCGTTGATTTTTCTTATTGGATGATTAAGGACTCGCTATAACCACTGTCTTTTTTCTGATGTGGCAATTTGTAGATTGTTTTTATAATTTTCGAGCAATGCACTTTTGCAAAATACACATTTTTGTTGAATCTAGATAACTTAACTGAATGTAAGCCACCGCAAGGAGCTGATGTTAACTCGTGCTATTAAAGAGTTATTAAGGGTGTTCATTCTGCATCTTTGCTACGTACCAATGTGAGTTAACTAAGTTAATTTTTTGGACCAAGTTGTTGGTAAGCGTTTAAAACTTGTTTCATAAAATATTTTCATTCGCCAAATGTGTCAACTTACCGATTCACTCGTTCACTCACTACTCATTCACCATTTTAATTACACACGGATTTACTTATTAGTTCACTTTATCGGTGTCCCACTTTTCACTTGCTCACTCACGAAGTCCTCATCGACTCACTGTCTCACTTGTTTATGTTACCCATTGACGCACGCACGCACGCACGCACCCACTCACTCACTCATTCATTCACTCAGTCAGTCAATCACGTGGTCACTCACTCAGTCAATCACTCAATCAATAAGTCAACCAATCAACCAAGAAAGCAACCAACCAGTCAATCAATCAATCAACCAACCAACCAACAAACAAAGCAAACAAGCATTGAAGCAAGAAGACATCTACTACTGCAATTTCTGACTCATTTACTTACTCACTCACACACTCACTAACTGACTGATTGACTGACTGACTGACTGACTGACCGACTAACTGACCGACTAACTCATTCATTCATTCACTCGCACTTGCACACAAAAGCCAAATTTGCGTGATTGGTTACTTTTGTTTCGGTTGTAGGTAAATGCTATCACTGCAACTCTTTTTACGTCAGAAGTAATGGAAAAGTCATCCACAGTTCCAGTTGATACGTCTACTACCAGAGTAAGCGAGGAATCAGAGGACAAAGTAAGCCATCTTTAATTCGGTAAAGGACAATAACAACTTACAAACAGTAATATACAACTGCTTTAAGTAAAGTACCGTATTGCAATTACTTTGCAAGTTCACTCGCAAGTATCCGAGTATTGTGTGTTGTTTTTATAACTGTGCTTTGGATTAACATTTAGACAATAGGGTAGAACAAAATTACTACGATTTTGCTGTAACTCTTTTCAAATCGAGAAGAAAGTTTGTAATCAATATGTCGTCTTGGCTTTCTTGTCGTAATGTTATCAAAAGATAGTGAAGATCCAACGTCTTTTATTCCCAAGCAAAGTCGATACTTTCGTCCCACCCTTGGGCTGGTAGTTTCCTGATTCCGTAGCTATTCTTAACTTGATTAAAAATCATTTTGGCAAACATTTAAAGATTATGGTCTATGCACCAGAAATTATGTTCTATATAACGTATTTTGGCTAATGAAGATCTTGGTCAGTCTTTCGTTTCTTGTTTTACAAGCAGGTGGGTTCATTAAATGTATCGAAAATAAAAGTTATGGTTATGGCCACGACCCACGACTGCGATGTGATCAGCATCACCGTATTTGTGGACACTTGTTTTCCGTCTTTTGTGTTCGTCTAGAAGGAGCTCTACCTTCCTGTTAGAACAGATTGTAGCCCAAAGCCTATTGTATTTTGTATAATTTTTCCCAGCGAATATTCCAATTGTGCATGTGTTGATGCTTCTTTATTGTTTTCTGTACCGTAAATGATCGATTAGGCGCCCCAGTGAAATAAGCGCCGCACTTTTGACAAATAAAATTAAATAATCGCCACAGTCGAATAAACGCCGTGGTGCCTATGTCATTATTTACAATACGTAGACTGGGAACGTTGTTAGTCGTAGTTATCAATTTTGGTAGAGCCTGATGAGAATCCATTTGAGATGACAACAGAATCTGTTAAGGAAGATAGCAATGAGCCACACCAAGTCGTTGACACTGATAGTGAATGATTACGATGATGACATTGAATAAGTGTGTTGTAGTTAAATTTTTCCAGAAACGGAGTACTTTTCCTCAAAATGATCACAATAACCTTGTTAAAAACAAGTATCCTGCCGGTAAATTTTGTGAAAGTAGGACTTATAAACATCAATTTAAAGCATTAGTTAACCCTTGTTACACTAAAAGTCTAAGCGTTCTTAAAATCTTTCAAATAAGCGCCGCTACTCAAATTAAGCGCCGCAGTCGAATAAAAGCCGCACGTAAAACCTGAGAACTTTATTAAGCGCTTAATGGATCATTTACGTTATTAGTCCAGCTGATCCGTATATTTGTTACTTCAACCACTCGTCAAACACAACGGTGACTAAATACCAATAGTGTAGAAAGTTGTAGAACAAACTGTAAAGTGTTGTGACAGAAAGATGTAAGAAAACAGGGTGGTCTTATGTAATAAACACGGGTCGTCGATTGAAAATCTGACTCCTTTCCTACTGAGTTAAAGCAATCTTTGAAAGCTGTGTAGTGCACAGTTTACCAGAATCTGAGCCTGGAATGAAAGACGCTGGAGGCAACATGCAACTTTGGTGTACAATTGTACCAGCACCAGCCGGTTTTTAGCTTTTCCGTGACATCTTACTTTGGTAGCTCGACGGATATGAAAGAACTCGACAAGTTAATGCCGTTTCTGTCGTAGTCAATGCCTGCCCAAGCCTCAATTAGGATGTTATAGTCTGAGTTCCTAGGTTTCTGTACCTGGTCGAAAGAGGTGCGAAACGAGATGATACTTTGGTGTACTAAAATTTACAGTAATTGATTCCACAGGAACTATTATTCGAAAATAATAAGACAAATTAGCGGAGAATACATATAGTGACAGTTATATTCGGCAGTGTTAGGGATAGTAATGCATTGATATTGAGAATTTTAGTATAGGTAACCTACCCACTGCCCAGTGTATACTCGGTATGCGTCTTAATCAGTTCTAACGCCAATTGTACTTTTCTGTTTATAACAGACCTACGATTGGAGCACTGGGCTAGACGAAGCCGATGATTCGTCGTTGTATTTTTGTCCAGATCAGGGTAACGTTGTCTTTGCTAGTGCAGTAGACTGCTGGGCTTTTGGGTATGTGATACGTATTTAAAAACAGTTTTATATCATTCTTCTTTCCTTTCTGTCTTGCGTACTAATATACTTGTTTATTTCACATTTTCTATCCTCTATGTCTTGTCCGGTCTGTCTATATAACAAACTACACGAGCCAACAGTCTCCTTTGTTTAGTAAAAATTATCTAGGTTATATAGGTTTGAGATGTTTATTTTTTGAAGAACCTATATATATGTTAACAATACTCATAAGCCCAATCACACTAAGTGTATAGAGATTTATATTTAGTCAAAAATACACTCTTCATTTATATGTATGTATATATGTCTATCTGTCCGTCTGCCTGTCTATCTATCTATCTGTCTGTCTGTCTATCTATCTATCTATCTATCTATCTATCTATCTATCTATCTATCTATCTATCTATCTATCTATCTATCTATCTTTCTGTCTTTCTATCTGACTGTCTTTCTTTCATTTTATATAGTCAGCACACAAAGTCTGCGTGTGATATTGAATGTGTAGACGTGGTTTAGGTCGTCTCCAGTTCCTCCAAGGTTAGTGTATCAGATATAGTATCCAAATACTCTCTTTAGAAGGTTTAAATATTGACACGAAGCTTGTGTTGTGGATCTTCAATATCATGTTCTACCTCCCATTAGCAACACCAGTACTTATATCAAGCTTTTCTTTCATTTGTTTCTTTTGTACAGGATTGAACAGTTTGCACATCTTTACTCACAGAAAGTGGGCATTAATGCGACAGTGCTCAAGAAAACACTTTGGGGTGATTTTTATTTAAATGCAAAGCTCAAAAGGATCATGAGAGGTGCATCTGCAAAAGCCAAGAAGCCATTGTTTGTGCAACTGATATTAGACAATATATGGAATGTATATGAAACTGTGTTAGAGAGAAGGTTGGTGAATTTAATCTTATTCTGGTATTGTCTTGACTCAAGAAAGCTCTGTTTTTGTAAGGATTGGCTTTAAAACTATTCTTTACTGTAGTTGTAAGATACGATTATTTATGAACGGTGATGAACGCGTAACGATGCGGTCGTTTCTTGGTACTAATTAGTCGTTTTCTTCATTTACCTTTAAGATGAAACATAAAACCATCCATTTTATTGAGAGAAGAGAGAAATAGGAGTATTCTAAACTTATGTAAATCAATTTCGCTCATGTGCTGTAAATTCAAAGAATTTCATATAGAAATGGGAAATGTCCTTGACAATTATACTCCTTAAATAATGACTGGAAAGGTTTTCATTAAAATTGCACCAATCAGACCAAGCCCGACTGCTAATGTGGGAAGTACCGACATTTTGCATTTATGAGAAATGCGTTGTTTTGTTCTTAAAGCATGCAACTCCTTTGCGTAGACCAAAATCACTTTCATGTATATGTACATACACAGCATGCCATAAATTGAATGCCTGATGTATGATCTGGTGACCTGTCGAGCAGAGTAAGTTCAAGTCGTCTTTAGTAAGATGTAACACAGTGTGTTCCGACTTCTATAGTGCTTAAATGCGAATCCGATTTTTCCCCATGCAATCAGTTTACTATTCAGAGTCGAATTCGAAATCATTCGAAATCAGCTAATCGAAGTCATTCATATGGGTTTAATAGACTGTTTGTCCATGAAGGGACAGGGTCTCAGGTAATTAAATAATCGTAACCAATCATTTTGCAAGACCAGTGATACAATTTTTCCCCGACTAGGTAATATTTTTCATTTCGTTCTCTTTGTCCAGTAAATTAATAGATGTAGTGTGTATATATGTTCTGTGTTTCTTTCTCAGAGATAAAGAAAAAACAGATAAGATTGTCAATTCATTGAACCTAAATATTACAACGCGAGACGCAAAGTTTAGTGACCCCCGGGGGTATCTGCAAGCTGTAATGCGACAGTGGCTGCCGTTATCATCAGCGGTATTGAACATGGTATGTGACACCTTGCCAAGTCCATTAGAACTTAGTACAAACAGGGCAAGGAAATTGTTGTCTGGAGGAAGTTTTAATACTATTGACAGCTTTTCAGGACAGACACAAAATCTCTTGCAAGGTAAAAAAATATTTAATTGTACTTCGTAAATACTTTGTATGAGGATAGTAAGGACACCTTGTTTAAGTAATGTGCATTTTTAAGCCATCGAGGCCTTAAATACCTTTGACGTAAGAAAGCCATCGAGGTAGACTTCCTTCTGGGTAGGTAGACTATTGAGATAAGACTGTTTTGTTAGGGTAAGAATTATTCGAGGTAACCCGATCTATGTGGTAAGAAGCTTTCAACTTAGAGGGGTTTTTTCAAGTATTTAAGCTGCTGTGATAGCAGGGCCGTTAAATTAAGTAGGAGTCGAAGAAAGACCGTCATCGCGGGAAGAAGGCGTTTGATATAAAACGATCTTTGACGCAATGAGGGCGTCTGATGGTCTCGGAACGTGACGGTTTTTGAGATTAAGAGACCTTGCAAGTATGAGGACGTAAAGAGGAGGACGGCCTCGAGGGTTACAAAGCTTTTAAGTATAAATCATTAATAGCCATCAAGACAGCTAACGACTAATATAGAGTACTTTACTGATAGCGTCATAACAATCTGTTTTTGGAAATTCTGGATTTTTATCACGTATTTCGAAAGTATATCATAAAATAAGACCAAATGTAACATTTTAACACTAAATTATAAAAACTTATTAGAGATTTGCCAAATCGATATTAATTTTATCTCCTGTCAAAGCACTGTATTTCACGCCTGGTTCTTGATTTAATGAACCAAGCCAATAACAACAATGACTATAGAAAATCTTAAATATTGCATTTGCCATATCTCCTGCAATTTTGGTCGTATTGGAATGAAATTCGATATATTTGTTGATTTCTTTAAGCGCTTAGAGAATCCTTAATCAAAATTATAAATTCTAAAGGTAGATGTGTCACGTTGTCACACTGTACCACTCTATTGCTCGTTATGATATACTAGTTTATTTCTATTCGAATACTAGACTGTTATCAATAATATTGGAATCGTGAACATGTCTCGCATGCTTCCGTTTTGTTTCTTGGTGATCCTTAAGTCCAGTGTTCCGTCATACGTAATTCAGCTTCAGTCTTTCAATTTGCACCAAAGTTGTAATGCAACATCCCCTCTAACGAATTTCTCGTGACGTTACCTATCTGCTGCTACCATGATGACCTCAAACTCTGTGGCAGTACTATCTTTTACTCGCAGTATGCTAGCCCCATAACTGTTTTTGCATTTCAAAATGGATTGCTTTTTCAGCATACGGACCCTTGTGACAGGCATATCTCTTGTCTCTTTAAACAGCTCTAGAGAGGTGCGGTTCAGCTGTAGATGCTCCTGTCATAGCATTTGTATCGAAGATGTTTTCAGTGGCCCCTGAATGTCTCCCCAGGTATAAAAGAAGGTAAGCATATATAGTATTAACAATTATGCGATAACAATGATTAACAGATAAAATGGATTGCACAATGGATGCTGGCTCGTAATAGTTGACAAATGTATGCAGACTATAAAAATCTTATTATCTTCAATTCCTGATTATATTCTGTGCGGTACCATAATCGTTGCTAAATGAAGCTATACGCATCCACATTATATATTATTGGTTTTAAGTAGTTTTATTTTGAATATTGGACTAGTCTAATGACTTAGCGTTATGGTCTGTTTGTAGGCTTGGATCGTACCTGATAGTAACACTACCAAGCAGTAGCTGATATAATTGTATATTCTAGAAATTGTGGAGTTTAGGAAGAATGGAGATAAAAGCAAAGAATAGTGAAGTAGCTTGGTAAGATTAGAGAATAATTGGTAATATGAGTGCAGAGAAAATAAATAAATGGAGCAAAATTCTTCGCTCGTAGATTATTGAATAGACGAGGAGTTCGAGAAGTAACAAATGACGTCCGGTCGAGTAATTTTGGCTAGAGAGATAACGAAATGTCACGAGGGATGCTTGTTGAGGGAAGAGGAGGTTGTGCCTCCCTGCGTATAGTGTAGCCTTTGTACAACACAAGTGGCTATGATCTCCTCTTTTTAGAAAGGCCACCAAGAGCGGATCTTTGCAAAACTGAGTGATAATGTCACAGGATATATAAAAAGGTTAATCATGCAAACAGCCTTGCTAAATTTAATAGTGATATTAACGAAGCTATGTTGAATATTTCTTTGGTAGAGCATGGGACATTTTGTCGAAATCTGATCTTGATTGTCACTTGTAGGAAAATACTGGTTTCATCGCTTAGCCACTAACCTTGCTGTAACTTTGTAGACTAGACTTTGAGTAAAGTACTAATGGTTTGCAATCCACTTTTAAAATTTACATCATTTGTTCAAGTCTTGGAATTTCAACCCTTTTCTTTATTTTTTAGACCGTTGACTGAGGAGGAAATGCGACAACGCCGGGAATTAGCACGTGAAAGACATGCGCAGAAGCAGGATGAACTACAGACAGCAAAGGAACAAGAATCGAATTGCGAAGCTCAAGAAGACGACGTGACGCAGGCATCAAGTGGTGCTAGTGAAGAGAAACAGTCTAATGAAACGTTTATAGCTTTCGCCAGGGTTTTTAGTGGGACTCTTAAGAAAGGGGATTCATTGTATGTTTTGGGACCAAAATATGACCCAAGGAACGAACAGCATAGCCTTTCAAATAATAATGGAGGAGTTGCTGCCTTCGATGATCTGTCTGGGTATGTAAACTATGGCAACTGCAATCGGAAGTTGCATCTTTGATTTGCTTAAAATTTCACAGATTGAATTTGCCGTTATAGAAAGTGACACCCGTGGATTTGAGCGTTTATGCTACGCTGAGTCAAAGCACGTGACAGATCTTGTAATTTTGATACGAAAAGTGTGTTCTGATGGGTGCCATTACTTGCTTCGTTTAGTGGTTTTCTTGTAAGATTGAGTTTGTGATTGTTCTACAAAATAGTGAGTGCATTTGATCAAGTCTCCAGAAAATTCCTCTTCTAGCATGGATGGCTTCTTTGTGTAAGAAAAAGAGGTCTTTAATGATGTTTGGGGTATACCATTTTAATATAGCTGACTCTGTTATAAAGAAACTTGATGTAATCATGCAATGAAAATGGAGAGTGGAAATGGGGTCTATTGTAGGCTGTTCCTCTGTCCACAGTGAGATTATGAAAGTATGTATTTGTAATGTATATTTAGTGAAAACCGTTAATTTAGTAGTAGAAAAACTACACTGGAAAATGTGTTAGTATAGTCAAGACAAGTACAGTACTTAGATTTACTACAGTGTTAAGAGCTAATTATTAACGTATTCTTGTAGGTAAGCTACTCAAATCACCCACAACGAAAATAGATAGATTTAGCAGATATTGATATGCATCCAACACGCTCAAGGTAGCATCAGAAACCTTATCACTTTTGAAAAGTAAGACTGTGTATAGGGAATGTGTAGGCACGTTTCACTCCATAACTTATACGCGATATACACATGATAGTGATAGTTTTTTAACGCTTTTGTGTATTTTGACAGCGCTATGGAAGGAAAAGAACGTGGAATCAATGATGGATTATCTGCCTTCACAGTGTCCAAATTTAGAATTCAAAACTTGTATCTTATGATGGGAAGAGAATTTGAGGAGCTTGATGAAGTTCCCGCGGGAAATGTGTTAGGTATAACAAGATTTTAATGTTAGGCATTATTTCATTATCAGTAATGTGTATAGCTATTAATGGTTTTTTTAACCAAAGGTTGCCTCCTTGGTATGAGATGCTCTCACCATGACGTTGCGTTGTGTAACACTTTAATATGTTCGCACCAGTTTGCCTGTTCATGTATATCACTTATAATTCTTGCATCTTTACACCATCTGTACCTTTATTGTAATATGTACCATCTGTTATCTTTCTTGTAATATAGTTTCGGCATATTATTTGAATTCCTGGAGTCAACGTTTACAGTATTGTACTTCTCTAAAGGCCGTCCTTAGCAAGGCAGAAGAAACGTTAATGCCATGTTTTTTACTCTGAGAATCACCCTGGTTATTATCTATAAAAGTAGATTACTCGTATATGGATTGTTTTCAGTTGTAGGTCAATAACAAAAATTGTTCTAATTGAACTTTTATGTCGTAGAAAGTTGTTAGGCTTTGTGGGTTCTTTTATTTACTTTGTTGTTGTTTACTACGTTGGTCTGCGTTGACAGTATGGTGCATCATTTTGTTTTGTGTTCAGTAGCGTTCTTTATTGTGCTGTTGTGGTCTTTGATTTATGTAGTTACCGCTGGAAGGGGTAATGTATTGGAAGTAGTGACATATTGGAAGTGGATACGTATTTGAAGTGATAATTTATTGGAATTAGTAACGTTTTGGATGTGCTTATTAATCGGAAATGGTAATCTATCGGATAATAATGATGATAATAATAGTAATAATAATAATAATGATAATTTTTTAAACTTTCAATTTATTATCTTCTATTGTCTCAAATACAAACAAATACTCTCACAAGTGGCATATTTG
>JANTCA010024775.1:0-22931 GCA_024741275.1 Chironex yamaguchii
CATGATTTTAATAAGAAGTCCACAATTTTTACATGAGTACCACAATCAATCGCCTTCGCCCGTCCCTCCCCTTCGCCCGTCCCTCCCCTTCGCCCGTCCGTCCCCTTCGCCCATCCGTCCCCTTCGCCCATCCGTCCCCTTCGCCCATCCCTCTCATTCGCCCATCCCTCCCCTTCGCCCATCCTTCCCCTTTGCCCATCCCTCCCCTTCGCCCATCCCTCCCTTCGCCCGTCGCTGGCTCGGCCTACCCCTCCGTTAGCTCGTCCCTCCTTTCGTTTAGCAGTGTTTGTATTTTGTTTGGATTCTAAAGTGAATTATTTTCAAGCAGAGCTTCAACTAGGTGTCTGCATGGAATAAGCAATTCATGTTTACGTCCATTCCTCCCTTCGCCCATCCCTCCCTCGGCCCATCACTCCGTTCACCCGTCCCTCCCTTCGTCCATACTCCCCTTGGTCCGTTCTTCCCTCCGTCCAACCCTCCTTTATTTAGTCTCTTCTTTCGTTCCTTTCACCATCCGTCTGGTTCGTTTGTTCGTTCGTTCGTTCGTTTGTCCGTCTATCTATCGATCCATCCATCCATCTATCCATTGTATTTTCTCTCAGCATCTGAAAATGTAAAGTTTACTCACATTTACCAGAGCGTCCAGTGTTACTGTACCAACTGAAATAGTACTTAACAACGTTAACGTTTTTATTGATAAATTTAAGAAGATTACTTTGATATTGATTGACTAAGATTGTCACTGTCAAGTTGAATGTGGTCAGCATCGTGATAAATTAAGTGAATGGCTATGGAAATTTTTATATATACTATTTACCATCTTCAATGCTCCATTTAATAAGTGGTTAACCTGAAGACAACTTGATAGGTCAGATGAAAACTTACTCGTAACAAGTGTTTGCAAGAGCCATTGCTTATAGGTATTTTGTTGCGTTACGTTTACCAATTCTTTAAAATACCCTCTGTCAGGGCCGTACTGAAGAAGTACTTACTTGAAAAATCCCGGATTGTTGCACAAGCTGAAACAGAAAGGTAATGCAGTTTAGATGCAGTACTCATTTTGTTTTATTCCGTATTAACCTTTTTCTCAATATTGACAAACAGTAGGGCATGTTGAAACAGTTGCATTTCTTCGATCAATGTAAAAATTTGAATTACAATTTAGTGGCATTGCAATTTAGTGGCATTGCAATTTAGTGTCATGAATTATCTCGCAACCATCTTTTTGAAACCAATGATCAACTGGCGTGTAGTATGTTATTTGTAGCATTGTGTTAAAGAGCGAGATATATTAATTTGTTTTGAAAGAAAGTTCTAGAAATACGTGAACAGATTGTAAAACCAAGTTAAGAGCGGAATTCAACTGGACGTGGCATTAAGTACCGCATGGCGAAACGAAATTGTTGTGTTCCTATTTTGAGCAAAATCCGCCATTTCATCCACACTTATGATATAATGCGAATACTAGTGGCCAAAATGCTCGTTGGCGGTACGGTGTACCCAATAAAACTCAGGGCAGTCATTGCACGCGTAAATTCATCTCTGTAGTCAAGAAAGCTGTGAACCGTCATGAGGCATGTACAAGAGGCAACTGCAATATGGCAGCTTAAAACGACTTGGCATTTTATGTTGTATGAATTACTAGCAAGTTTACATTTCATGCAAGAATATTCTTTACTTGTATTTCCTTTCTCTTTCTCAGAAATTATCATGTATTTTACTACCTGCTGAGTGGTTCAACGCCATCTGAAAGGGAGCTGCTTTCCCTCAAGAAGCCTGAGGACTATTTCTATCTCAATCGAAGTCAGTGTGACAGCGGTGGTCATGTTGACGAAGTGTATGAATTACTTCGCCTCCAACAAGCAATGAGAAACATTGGATTCAATGGTGACGTGCAGCAAAGGTAAACTTGTGACCCAGTTGGAGTTTCTGCCGGCTCTAGAGGTATAGCAGGGCTTATTTAGCGATTATTCGGCTGCTATATCTGAGAAGAGGTGTAAGTTAATTAAAACCATAGTAATTTGTTCCAGTGGCAAGTGTATCATACTAATCATAAATTTTGACTGACTGGAGGAGCTCAACAGGCGTTGTCGAAATGCTCTTAGCCATTCAAGCTAGATCATCCATTTATATAATTGGCCATCTGAGTATACGCGATTGAGCTGACAAGTGGCTTGTTTTCTTTCGCCTGCAAGGTTTCCATTTAACTTCGTTTGTGCAAGTTCTTGATGCGTAGATAAATTTTTGTCGAGCGCAATTCTTAACCATTGACTACTTGAGCTTTGAGCCAGGGTCTCCCTGTTTCATACCTGATATCTCCCCAACCTTTATTATTTAAAAAAGACCTTCCTGTCAAACCCTGTTAAAACGTATCTGGTGATTTAGCAGCACAAAGTATACCGGGACGAAAGTTTTACAGCTCTCAAATTGTGTTGACATTGTCCAGGGGTAAATTTTTTTATTTCGATTGGTGGCGTTTTGTTTAAAAGCACTGTATGTATTTCATTTATGTGTAAACGTATGTTTTCTCGTCACAGGATGTTTAGCGTGTTATCTTCTGTTCTCCATATTGGAAATATTAACTTCAGGAAGGTAATCAATAAAACATATATCTAGTATACTTAGTATCATTGAAATGGGACATAGTCATTGATGGTGCACTCAAGAGAGTCGCTTTTAACCAGCAAATATGAAACTGTAGTGTTTTCGTTTTTGTTTTATTATTGTATGTAATTACATGCTTATTACTATATTCAATTATTTAATGTTGGCGGATATTTGTGTACAAATTAATTATTCCTTTCAATGGTAGGGTAATCTTCCAATTGTAATGGAAGCAGTCAAATACCAGTCTTATTACCTAAGTGGTATAGTTTTAAAATGTCGGTGCTTTCACTCATAGTATAAAGTTATTTTTGAGACTATTTTCAGACTATTTTCACTCACTAAGAAAAGTTGGTAGGATTTTTTGTTTTACTAGCACTGAATACCTCATTGTAACCCATATAAAGTCCTTGATTATTCTAACATGTTTCTTATTCAACTGGTAAGAGTCGTATGATTATTCATAAAATACCTTGTTTGATCGTTTTCTTGTTCCAATCGCAGAAATTGCAAATTTAGACTTGGTAAGTGGGAGGCGGTGTTTTCTAGGAGCAACATAGTTGAGTGCGACTTGTTTCGCAGCCATTTGCTGGGAATTTGAAGAAGTAATATTTATGTTTGGGGATAGATGTGTATACTTTTTCCCGTAAATAGTTTTTTAAGTAGATAGAAATTCCAGTTTTGTAATGTTACCTAATAAAAAGCCTGTGGCATTGCTAGGTAATGAAATACCTTCGTTTGCAGTTATTTTCGAGGTACCCTTACTGAGGTAGAGAAGCAAAATTTGGTTCTGTTTTGGAAAAATACAGATTGGATGTCTAAGCCTATTGTGTCTTTGAAATCGCTCGTGTCACAAACATGCTCTCCATTGCCCTGTTTTTGTAGCGAGAGGGTCACGAAGAATCAGTAAGCATACGAGATACTTCTGTGGTAGAAACAGTGTCAAACCTTCTTGAGGTGAGGGATATTTTAACGTAATATCTGAAGTGGTCTGTTATTTTGCGCGTTATATCTTTGTTTGTTATTGTATACATTTTCACCACCCCTTATTGGATTCCCTTCCGGAAATGCTGTAGCATAAAGATGTTTATTTATTTTTGATTTAAATGTTACATTAAATGTTACTGTACTGATAATTCGAGGGTTTAAAGAACATAGTAGGCCTATGTGCGCGGAATTACGTTAGTCCATTTTGGACAATTGGTTTTTTTGGATTCACCACAAAATTTTGCCATAAAAAGCTCTGTTGAGATGGTTACCAATCTGTGTACTGTGTGTTAAGGACAAACAGTTATGGCCCATGAAATTTAAAGTCAGATTTATTATAGACTGCTATAATAAGATACTATCTTCATTTTTATTGTAAGCAAATTGTGTTAATGTTATGGTGGATTTCTTTTTCATATTGATTGTGCCGATTTAAATATGGACAGATACTGAGCTTTATATCTAGGAAGCTGAATTCTTGCAGGGATTGAAATTATTTTTCTACACACAAAATGTCACGTGCACTGAAACGTTACAAGGGCCCTTTATAGGACGTGTTTTTTATCACTTCCTAAATGGTTGCTTTTTGCTCTGACCGCCTCGTCAAAGTACGTTAAACATTTTATAGACACTTATGTAAAAATGAAGGATCAAAGATTGACAGATAGGTAACTCTTGTCCGACTCAGTTTCTTAGATGTACTCTTCAGACATGACAGATCAGGTTATCTCGCCTCTTGTATTGCCGTAACCACTGACAATGGCATTGTGTGTACTTTTCGCTTGCGTCATTCTGGACGTGGTACGTCATATCTGGCCTGGAAACAGCGAAGTTAAGCGGCTTCTGGTGTCAACTACATCTTATACTAGAATAAAAGGAGGACAAAGCTTTGGAGGTCGTAAACTTAGAATTGCTGTTTTGCTCTTGGTAGATATAAACTATAGGTATAATGTAAGAGTTTTGCCCAGGCGGGAATCTTTAATTTTCTTCTCAGTCCTGGAGTGGACTAAACCTAAAACATGGTTGTCACCTTTAAAAGCTAGAGTGTGTATTTGTGTCTTGGAAAATTTCTTTGGCTTAGGAATTATGTGACTCTATTTTTGGACGATATTTAAAGATTGTATTTTGCATTTTAAACGATTGTACGAACAAAGAACAATAGGTGGTATTGTAGCTTCTACCAGGTCATTGCTATATTGAGAATTTTATTTTAGTGCCTTCTTGTTCATCTATTGCTAACTTTTACATTGCTTTTGAAGGTGAGCAAGGAAACTTTAATTGAGGCATTCACAAAACGGAGGACTGTTACAAGGGGAGAGGTCTTCATACGGATGTACAAGTATGACGAGGTATTAAGCAGCTTTATAGACTGCCCCTGAGCACTGCATTGCAGCGAAAGTAGATTTATTTCTGTACCCGTGTTTTTGTAGCAGGCGTTAGTTTAACGACATATTGTCATGGAAGAGTAAAATGTCATAGCCGATCAAATGATGCTAAAAGAAATAGTCAAACTATTCTGTTAATGCAACCACGCTTTTACTTTGTTTGTATCATTGGTTGTGAGTTCATGTCATTCTGTTCAGTGCTGTTGTCTGTCATAGAAAAGCTCCTTTAATCACCTCCAGAATTGAATTGTGTGTATTCGTATAAATATAGCCTTAAACACACGTTCCTGCTACAGCGTGCCCCATTTGTCGCCCTGCCATATTTTTTATCTCTGTTTGGTGAAATCGTATTTCTGTGGTGTTTGTCTTGGAACCCATTTTTTCTTTCGAGAGCCTTGTGCGCAGTTGTGTGAAGCTTTTCCCTAAGCTCTGCTTTGGCAGACTCAATCGTTATAAATGAATGTGTACCTACGATTTAGCATTTGCTCGTGTTGTTCTTGTTTCTGAAAGAATTCGAAGTAACACTCGGGTGAAAGGGGAAATCTTGCCATTGAAAATACGACAACGTTATTCAGACCTGTACGATCTCTTTCATCCCTAACAAGTGTATTATTGCTCAAACTTTATTAGTTAGCGAGGCGTCAGAACATGACCCCGACTTTGTCTTCAAGTAGAAATATTTAACATCTTAATTAAATGAGAAAGCTTCGAGGTTAGTTGAACCTGACTCTAAAGAAATATTTGTTTTTTGGGGTTGGATAGTAAGGCAACAGTTGCACTATACTAGATTACTATCGAGGTGGAGTTAAGAGGAGTGACTTTCACTCCGTTGTGGTATTTTGAATAGCAATTACACTACAATGTTGAAAGCATTAAGAAATTATAACAAGAAAGCATATTGGATTTGTGTGATAACACTATAACACTTTGCTACAGAGTAACTCCGGAGTGATTTTCACTCCGCTACTCGGAGCATTGAGTATCAGATTGGTATCCGATATGAACACCAGTCCGCTCCGCCAGCAGTCCGGTATTTTGTAACTCAATGTCTTTATTTGTGTTAAGACCTG
This sequence comes from Chironex yamaguchii, assembly GCA_024741275.1. Taxonomy (NCBI): domain Eukaryota; kingdom Metazoa; phylum Cnidaria; class Cubozoa; order Chirodropida; family Chirodropidae; genus Chironex; species Chironex yamaguchii. The sequence goes on from JANTCA010024775.1 coordinate 6,047, forward strand.
AAAGACTCGATGAGAAGTTTTCATGTGTCCGTCTTCACGAAGAAATGTGAATTGTTTCCGTAATTTGCTAGTAAAGTACCTATTATAAGTTACCGCCGGTCCGTGTTTTTGATTGCACGACGGGTGGCGCAGTAGTCAATTAAGATTATGGTGGAACAGCAGGCAAGAGTTTTTTCTGTCTCCTATTTTTAGAACAGCGTTTGTAAAAGATTATCTATCTTTCACTATTTAAGGAAAGTAACCAAAAATGTGTGTTATGATAGTGATATAAGTATTTGATCAATTCATTTTGTGTTGTTTGTCAGTGATGTTAACAATTTAATATGTTGATTCAGAATGTGCACCTGAGCATGGCTTTACCACTTGTTTTATTCCCCACGTGTGCTATTCCTCACTTTATTAAATTAATTTGACAAGTTGAAATTAAGACCCCATTTACACCGGAATGGATCCAAACGGATCCGTACTAAATGAACACAGATAAGATTACTGTTTACACTTGTACTGTTAGATCCGTACCGATATGAATCCACTATCTGTACTAGTTTGGGGCGCTTTCCAAAATGTATCAGTTTGGATCCGGTCCGATTGAGGTCCAGTGTAAACGGCGGGAACGGATCCACACAGGTACTGATCGTTTACTGGACAGTCAGTGTTTTCCTCTCGAAGCTGATAGAAAAATGGATAACCGGGCGTTACCAAGGCGACAAAGGAGTTAATTGAGTGGAAATTTTCTGATACAGTTCACAGTATAAACGCTAACAAAAATCGTTACGGATCCGAAATTGATCGGTACTCTGGACCAGTGTAACGGGGCCTGAACCTCAGCAAGAACGTACGGGCAGACTTTGCGAAAATTTAGGTACTTGAAACCTCACTTATGTTGTGCATTAAGTGTGCACCCTCAGTGAATTCTTGACTCAATGTCGACTGCTCTTTTCTAGGCAATTGCAACAAGAGATGCTATGGCGAAGGCTTTGTATGGCTCCCTTTTTGACTGGATCGTTTTACAGGTACGTGGGTCTCCCTCTTTCTTTGGTTAACATTGAAAATAATTCGTAAGATTGTTTTAGGATGGTGCTATTAGATATAAGTGGTGCTATTGAATCCGTTTTTTCATCAAAGCAGATGTAATCAAGTTAGTTATTGCCCGTCAAATCGATCTGCCCTACTTAAAAGCAACTTTACTTCCAAGCTCTCGTCAGCTTGCTATATTAAATATACGATAATCTGCTTTACTTGTTTTCAATTTTTTCTAAAGGTAAAATGATTGTCATAAAGCATCAAAGGTTGCCTTTGGACGGCAAACAACCACTTTCCCTCGGCATATTTTAAAATAGGCTAAAGAGCAATTTGGCTTCCTCACCCTAAATGTTAATTTTTCATTTTTTATAGTATAAATAGACTATCTGCAAGTGGGTGTGCAATTGCCTAGTCAAAGAAATGTGCAGTTCTATTCTCTCATATGATTATGTTATAAATTCTTGTGGACCTCTTCATGACCATGGGCAACTGGTGTTTGTTTTTTCTTTATCCACGTATGAATAGATGTAATTTTTAATAATTTGCCTTTTGGTAATTAACATGGTAATGTGTAACACCGCCCTCTGTAAATCTGTCTGCGCGATTGACGTGTAAAAATAATTAAAGATTAAAGTGAAAATGAAATAAATCTGACCAGGCGAATAACTGTTTCCTTATTTACTGGCGTAGTGAAGCATGTTAAGACCCTTCTTGCTTAAGTTTAAAAAAGGGGGTTAACTATGCTACTTTTTGGTAAATGAACCGCGTCTTCCGCGCTGTCATAAGAATAGGCTACGTGAATGGATTCGAATCGCCTGTATATATGTGTCGTTCTGGGGGACGTAAATTGTGTTCTCCCAAAAAGTAGACAGAGGGTAATTGTCTTATTTTTACTACGCTGCTTAGTTTATTTCCAGATTGTTCTATTAGTGCACTACAGTAGTTGACGTCTCCCGTCATTGCCTAATAGTTTCCTTATTATGGAGTGAGCCCATTTAGAATTAAAGAATAATTTTTGGCGCCACGTTTGTATTTTAGATCAATCATATGCTCAAAATGAGGCACAACAGGGGAGGGGACACTAAGGTAAGTTGTCCTTGGGTATTTTGGCTATTTCAGTACTCCGGAAAGATTCTTTAAGAACGAGAGCTAAAACGTAAGTAAAATTTACAACTGCAAGGGTTTTTATGTGAGACTGATCGTCTAGATACGTATGCCTACCAAGACTTGCATCACTCCTCATGGTACAGGATAAAGTTGGATAAAAATGACCAATAGAAGAAATGTGCCACACAAGTTGTGAAGTAGATGCTGGACTGTAGAAACGTCATATTGCTTAGGCATAGGTTAAGGGTTAGCATTATAACAAAGTTTACTTGCGAAAGCAGGCAGAAGTTAAGCATATATCTGTCGCCTAATTCAGTCAAATGCTCTTCGGAAGTCTTGGCTGCGTACCTGCCTGAACACAGGAAATTTGTAAATATTCATAGTCGAACATCCCCCCCCCCCTAATGTGTTATACAATACAAGCGTTTCTGAAGATCAAATGACATTTTGAAATAATGGATTGATAATACTATTGGCGACCACTGGGGAACATTTGATTGCTCCAGACCACTGTATCCTTGTCAACTGTCAAGACTGGGAAGCCGTGGAACAGGATAATTGATTAGGATTAAGAGTCACTTATAGCTCGTGATTGCCTATCAGCTTCTGTAAATGGAGTCAGGTAAGTAGCTCGTCGTTTGTAAGAACGGTGATTCATTCCCATTAGATTCAGCAGACATTTTTGAATTTGACTGCTGGTATTAACAACTAAAATTTTTTGATTACATAAACAAGGTACTTTGACACGCTTTTGGCATGGAAAAGACCCAACTCTATTTTATGGAGATTGTTTAAACTGGATTTGATGGAGGTGTTTTGGGCTACGTAAGTAGGTTGCTGGATGTGGCTCGTTTTAATGTGCCGTTGGTCCCTAACCCGATAACTCGTCCTTTTTAGAGTGCGGAAATCCTTTCATTCACTCGTTGTTATCGCAACTGAAAATGAAGATGAAGTGTTATCTGATTCATTGTATGAGATATTTTGATTTAGACAGGGTTTTTTGACTGATATTACTGATCAGTATTAAATCAAACCCGATATCTAACAAGTGGACAATTTGTTTTTTTAGGCGTATTCAATTGGGGTGTTGGACATATTTGGCTTTGAGGACTTCGAATACAACAGCTTTGAACAGTTCTGCATTAATTTTGCAAATGAGAATTTGCAATACTACCTCAATCAGCACATCTTCAAGATCAGACAGGTTTGTTTGATTGCAGTTGTGTTTTTTATATATACTTACAGTAACTTGTTTAGTTATCCTTAATGGACATTGTACATTTGAAAGTAATTACTAACATGTTTCAGTCGTTCATTGAAATCGATAAACTTGTCGATGATCCTGTTACAATAATCATCGGTTGCCGGCAGTCACTGTTGACTTATTTGTAGTCAGGCGATCATATTTTGATATTCAGGAAGTTGTTGGCTGACCATTCCTTGGTCTCATTCACGGGTCTTAACATTTAGGCCTTAGTTAAGTGTTGCTCTTCTCAAGCGCGGAACCTAATACCTGAATTAAGTGCATGGAACGAGAAACGTTTTAACTTGATTGGTCGCGGTCGATTTGCTTAATTTTAGCATTATGTGTTTGGAAAGACTGATCCTGTCGCATCATGCGACTTTGCGGCAACCTCAGATTAAAAAGCACTTTTGTCATGCGCTAAACTCAGTCCATTAATGATACGTCTGGTTTCCGTGACTTTTTAGTTCACACTATTTGTCCATCAATTCATATTTGTAACGACAAATTGGGAGAGACTTCTAAGTTCTGTTGTCGCTGTATTGTCGCACTAAATTGCATTAGTTTCGTGGCAGGAGAAGAGCACATTTAACTTAGGCCTGCTATATAATTTACTCAAGATAGAGGATCGCAACTGTTGATATCTGCTGATTGTAGTACTCTACAATGGCAACATTTGTATTGATCTTGTCACCTCAGTTAGCCGGGAAAAGATTGTCTTTGAATTAAATTATTTGTTATTAATGAGTTAACTACTTTTCCTTGCAACATAGATGTGGCAGCTAGTTAAAAGGAGGGCCTTAATTTTCATTCGAACGACATAGCGACTCTGTGTTGCGTTGTATTATTCTCAATAAGGATAGCCTTTATGGAGTAAGCTTTTGATTGTTTTATTTATGATAATTGCAGGATGAATATATCGCCGAAGGCTTGAATTGGTGTGTTGTGGACTACATCGACAATGCTGGCTGCTTGAGCCTTATTTCAGGAAAGCCAACAGGATTAATAAGTCTCCTTGACGAGGAATGTAGGTAAGGTGAAATTATTTCATTGGGCAGTAATAATATGCAAGGCAACGTCGAAATAAAAAATGGATTAAAACCGAAATGTTTTGCAAGATCAAACGTTTATTTGTAGGAAAGTCTAATTGTCCGTAGTTTTGTGATGGTCATAATTTTTTTGTCCAAAAGTAATTAATTTTTAATTTTTGTTGCTATTACTGTTGTTTAGTGCGTATTGTTTGTAAATTTTGATGAAATAATTCGCCATCATATGGAATATCACATTTTGTCCGCAATCCTTGAAAAAGCGCTGAAACTTGTTTGTCCGAGGTTGTTCGTTCGGAATTTTTCCGCCCGCAAGTTGTCGATGTTAATGTACACTATTTGATTCGTCCTTACCAAATTTCCAGCCTTTGTTCAAGTTTCAAATAAGACATGTTTTTCAACCTTTAAAAGAAAGTCTATAATCTTACTCCAAAACCTGAAACATGGCAAATGCGAGCATTAAACAGAGATCCGGGTAGGACAGACTCCGCTTGGATAGATAACAACAAGTTTCTTTTGTACGGGCAGAGGTCAATTGACGTTTTTTTGCTGACGATGTGTTGCTTTCGTGTGCATGTTGAAATTTATACGTACGCATGCGCTTGTGCCTGTTTGAATTATTTGTTTAGTTTGTATTACGGATACTTATGACATATTCATCTTGCTTGGAAAAGGTGCCGTGAAGATTTAATAAGTTGCTTTTATTATCATGATAGTGTTTATTTATGCCAAAGGTAATGTTATGATATTTTTTCAGTGCTTCTATAAAATAACGCATTTATTGTGTTCGTAGCCTGAGCGTTGGAACTGATGATAGTCTGCTTGCCAAGTTTAACAAGCATTTGGAGGAAAATGCATACTATGAAAAACCCCCGACAAAAAAGCCAGCCTTCAGTATCATTCACTATGCTGGAAAAGTGAAATATCAAGTCAAGGTATGAACAACATGTGTCAATAGTCCCTTATGGTAGAAATGTCGTTAATGATTACCTTAACACGAATGCTAAAATAGCACGCAAAGTACGGACGTGCTGGTGACTGTATTCGCACTAATGTAAGGAGACTGCTGTCTTTAGATTTTGATGTCCTGAGCTAGAAATTTGTTTCACTGGAATGGCGGATAAAACATAACGGCTAACCGTGATCCGAAAGGGCTTAACTTACAAAAGATTACTCAGATTTCTCAGTGTGTAATCCACCAATGTAATAATCCTCCAATGTAATAATCCTCCAATGTAATAATCCTGTTAATTTCCTTTATTGTTAGTGACTAGTTTCTATCAGTAGAATTTTCCTTTTTATGTCCGAACTTGTAAGTTTTGTCGATATCATCGCGTTGTAGTTACACGGTAATCTAGCGGCAAAAGAATTGAAAATATTTTAAAGATGATTTTTTAGAACTTTGAATTGCATTAAGACTTCATTTTGAATGTAACAGCAACTACTAAAATGATATTTATTAAAGCCCAGTAGAAGTGGTAAAACCTAGCATACTCCATAAAGGAGAACGCTTCCCAGAAATAGACTCCAAAACGCCGTTTTTAGTATACGAGACACGTTCTCTCTTTTTGAAACAATGTAATGTAATGAGCCAGACCGAAGGCGTAGCGGAAGAAGGTTGTCAACTAACATACAATAGTCAATTCGAAAACGTAGGCTCACGTAATCAAAGTAGGTTAACGTAAACGGTGTCACTAACTAGTTAAAATTAGAAATAACGAATTGTTAAATAATTGTGCGAGTTTAGCATTCAATTCCTTTGAGTATGGAAGCTAACACAAACAAATTGTAACTGAAATATCAAAAGATATCTAATCAGTTTAGTATTTGACCAGCAGGGTAGTGTAAATTAACAAATTATATCGAATATAAATATGCATAGACGTTAGACGAAACTTCAGTAATCTTGCTCCATTGGTTCGCGTAGCAACTAAAATATCTATTAGAATGCAACGAACCATGTTAGGAAATGTCCAAAGGAGAAAATGATAATAAAAAGTGGAAAAAAAATTTTATCAACAGAACAAAAGTGGGAAGAAGCCATGGCCACTTTGTTTTTATTTTCTATCCTATTTCTAACCTAGGTAGTTTTTTTACGTTGTCAAGAAAAATTTGTCAACACCATCCTTGTTATTCTTTTATGATCAATGCCAGTAATATCGAACGCCCAGGTTAAATTTTCAGTGCCTAATTTGCACTAGATTTTCTTTTCATGCCGTCTGCCGAGGGGTAATCTTCGTAACAAAGGTTTCTATTTTCGTCTTGAGTAGCATTTATTCCTTCCTCGTAGGATTTTAAAGCAAAAAATCAAGATCTAATGAGGAACGACATTGTGACCTGCCTTCGCAACAGCAAAATGCTATTCTTAAGGGAGCTTATGGGTATGTGTATTTATTTATTGTGAATTTGCTTCTCTTGTAGGTATGTTTGTTCGATAAATTACTTCTCAGTTGCTTCTTTAACTCAGTCTGAAAGATAGTTGAGAATGTCTCCGTAGTCTTGAGAAGGTAGTTGCATTGCCCTCTAGATGTTCCTTGGAACTTTCATGGAGCATTTTTTACTTAAGTTTCCGTGCCTTAATGAATATTTCCCATTTACTTTAACAAGTGACGTCAGTTATTGCCTAGTCCATGTTGTGAATATTTAAGGCCCATTGTGCCTGGAGCCTGGTTTAACATAGTTTGTATTAACAGTTTGCACAGTTACTCTCCCATCTATCCCAGTGGTGTTATTTCGAAAACCATTTTTGCCAAAATGATTTGAAAATAGATTGAATACTAGGCTGTGCATTTTGTAACTGTATTTATTCAACAAATGCTACTTGGTTTTCAGTTAAAAGGTATTATTTCTTGCATCTATGTCGGAAACAGAAAAATGATTCCTATAGGGGTTTTTTCATTAGGAGTTGGCTAGGACTACACTATTTCTGAAATTACTTGAAGGCTTTCTTTTGACGTTTTGAAAATCTATTTTACGTCATATTAGCCTTAACTTTCATCAGCTGTCTTGCAGCTTAGTTGTTTGCTATTTTTTTCTGACTTAATTCGGGGTGGTGCTTGGTACATGAGTTCCTAGTATACAGTTCACGCATGATGTACCTTTTATTAGAATATAGTATTGTATTGTGATAAAGGTTTCAAGCCAACCCTATTGCCTTATCGAACATAATTTTTATCGGCCGAAATTTTTGTGGACCGTAATTTTGGGCACTTGGGTGCCACTAACAACTTTGTGCTACGAGACATTTTGTAAGCTTCTAGCAATCGTGAGGCAATTTTTAACGACTCATAACGTGACTCCGAGTTTCTGTAATCGTTTTCTGGGTACTGGTGGTCACGTGGCTTTTCTTGTCAGAGGAACAGTCCGTTTCGACATGATCAAGTCTTTGAAATATGGGTGTGATATTTGGCTATAGATGTTATCAGCTTGCGCTTTTATCCATCTCACAGGTGCTGATCCTCTTGCAGTCCTAAGGTGGACAATTCTTCGGCATATGATAAAAGCTGTCTCTCTTTTGAAGAGAGCTGGTGCAGCTAGAAAGAGTGGTTAGTATATCAAAAATTCATCACTTGTTAATGCTACGTTGGACGTTATTTGTGTTAAACAGTGGATACGATTGACTATCCTGGCCCAGTAGTAGTTCCGTAGTACCATTAATTATGACTATGGTTAGCCAAGGTTACTAATTAATAAGACCCATGGCCTCAAGAGTACTAAGAGCTTGCCAACGTAGGTGTGTGGAAAAGGATAGCTAACTACTACTTTCCATTAAGCAATGATAGTTGAGATGGATAGGCCATATCTTGAAAAATGCCATTTAACAATACTGCCAGGCGGGGTTTGTCCTGGAACCCGCAGGGCAAAAGGAAAAAGAGGCCGCCTAAGGAACCCCTGGCGCCGTGACCTGCGGGAAGACGTAACAGAGAGGGACAAGACATGAAATCAGCTGGAGAGGACCGGTCAGGACGGGGGTCCTTGGAGGACTCTTGTGGGCAACGTCCGCCCTATGAGGGATAATATGCGTATGTGAAGTGGAGCGATATACGTGATAGGTATGTAGCGCCTGCAGGCGTCACGTGTGGTAATGTTGTTAGCTCTATAAGTCTGCCATGGCCTGCTTGCGAACGTAAGATACGCTGGAGATTTCAAGGGCTTGATTTAAGGTACGAGAGTGCACAAGTTTGACTGGCAGTGTTCAGTTAGGAGCCTCCGTGTATTCATGTCCTGTCATTATTTCCTTCCTAAGTTTGTTAGTGAATAAGTCTGGACATGCACCGTGTAATGCATGAATATATTGCGGCATGAATTTGTCTGATAACAATTATCGAATTTTCAGTTAGCAACGTTAATGTTAATATTTTTATATTTCTTATTAAAGGTACTCCATTTTTCGAAGGTGGTACAGAAATCTCTTGGGTACGTTCGTTACCGTGTATTTTTATCTCATTTAACTTTGATCGTGGTATTTGTATCAGTTGTAATGACATCCAGTTACTTTACCGCTGTTATTGTGCAATTGTTTCTAGCACGTAGTTAGGTTTTAATGGTTACCCACGCTTTAAGAGCCTGTTTACATAAGGTGAGCTGGCTCACTCTGGTGGGATCGATTTATCTTGCGTTTACATGAAACGAGTTCCATGCCACTCAGGTGACAACCACTTTTTCGCGCTTTGAAAACAAGATATCTATATTTTGGTCGTATTGTCGTCAGCTATTGTCAATTCAGTGATGAAAAAATGGTTTGGCACCAATATTTTTTGAACACGAGTATAAATGTAATTTCTAGCCAACCCAGATGAGCCAGCTCACCTGATCGCGTTTACATGGCTAATTCTTATCCCACCTGACGTAGATCCCACCGACGTTTCTCACGTATCTCCCCTAAGTGGGCTGGCCCACTGTTCATATAAGCCCAAAAGTGAATTTATATAGAAACATAAAAAACATGCTAATCTCACCTAAGCGAGCCAGTCCACCTTATGTAAGCAGGCCTTAAAAGGTGTGGTCGGTGATGAGGTTTTAGGAGTTATTTTCATGAGATTAGTTCATTCTCAACTAAGTGTTTTTCGGATTTTTAATGGTAACCTAATTGTGTTCAATACGGTGGACAGACGTAAAAGTCAATCCTCACGTTTTTTTGCCTATAAATGTCTTCTAAGTCGTAAGGTTAGCTCACTAAAACTGAAAAGCAGATGGATTTGGTATTTTCCTTTCAGTGTTCTACTTAAGAACTTTGTGTGTTACTGTGCTGTATTTCGTAGTATTTATGATTTAGGCTGGTTATAGTTATTTCCACCAGTTTCGAGTCACTTTCTAAGGATGTATTTTCGGCTGTGTTCGTCCCGTAATGTAGGATTTATGAAACATGCAAGACCCTGGCTGTTCAAATGACTGCCATCAAGTTAGACCAACAGAAATAGTCTGGCACTAATTAATGAATTTATTTATTTGTTTGTGCTGCATGCCAAAATTTACATGCTATTGATGTAAAGGCACGATTAAAATTTGCAAGGAAATTCTAGAAACTGTGAATACCTCACTAATGGACGACTTAAACTGTGAATACGTCACTAATGTATGTTACTGAAGTAATAGCCAGGGAGGTGTCAAGTCTCTTGCCATTTGAACAGACAAATTGAAATGTTTGCATGAGTCTTATCTTGCTGACCATCTATACTCGGTGTTTGTGATAGGCTAAATGCTTTGTCTCTTAGCTCTCGAACATTGTTTATATTTCTCTACAACCGCAAGTACCACATCGGTTGATGAAAATAAAACAAAGAAAATGTTTGTGTTCTGTGCTTATTCATAATACGGTATATATAGCATTTCGCTTTGCAGAACGTATTCCCTCTACTATTTCTTCTCTTCAGACGTTTGCTCATTCTCCGCAGAGTAGGTAAGTTTGATGATTTTCTTCTGATAAGGTGGTTTGTCTTGCTGTTGTGGGTACATGTTACTTGGAAATGGCGGTCAGAGATGTAAAATAAACAAAAAGATATAAAAGTAATTTTTGTAGGTTGCATTGTAATGTAGACTTGGATTGCGACAGTTGATGTCAACCAGTGCCGTCTTGTAGGGACCTTTTGCAACTTTATAGTAAGTTCTAAGTAGTACTTACCCGACGCATGACAGTATGAAATCATTTGAGTGAGTTCTTTTTTGATAGATGTTAGGCCCCATCGTTGTTTTGTTTGTATGTTGATAAGGCGCAGTTTCGCTTTGTCGTGTTGCGAGGAAAATATTGGGAGAACAGGCAGCCAAAGTTGTCTCGGTAAACCAGTCGTCAGTATAAAAATGTTAAAAGTGTTAGCGCTTCCGTATTGAGGTGTGGTATTTGATAATAACGACTTGATTAGTAAACTAACATTCTTGGTGTGCGAATGCATGATATTCTTTGTATTTCATCAACGTCTATTGAATTGGCCTAGTGCTTTTTCCTAAATACACCACATCTTCCGTGCCTTATTCTTTCAGGAAAAAGAATTTTTTCCGGTTAGACAGCGGAAGCGAGGGTAAAGATGCACGTGAAGTAATGAAGAAAGCAACTAAAATTTTAAGTCGGTAAGATAGTGATTTGTCATCTTGAACAGCGCATTATTGCCAATTTTTGATACGAAGGTTAGAAACAGCGCTGACCGCCGTCACGTGGATGTAAACGCTTCTGCGAGTTGTTCACAAACCACTTGCATTTAGTATATTTGAATTTTCACAGTGTAATTCCTAGTTTATGTATTTTCATTGCGTTTTTGCCTCGTGTTTCCACTCGTGTATCGATACTCTGTTTCTTTGGTTTCTCATGGCGCGTTTTGTTTTACCATTTGTCAATGTTTTCTGTTTAGATTTTTTCCTCGTTCGTGTTGTTCCCTTAACTGTGTGTTTCTTTTCACGGTGCCCATCCTTGCCTGCGATTTTATGTACTTGTTTCTGTGCATTTCTTTATGTGCACCTTCCCTCGTGCACCTGTTTTGCTACACTTTCTCTTCTTTGACTTAATTTAGTTGCTTTTTCTCCCGCAAAGTTGGTTTCCTTCTGCCCTTCTTTGTCTGTTATTTAACACTTCTTTTATTCTCGTTTAACTGCTTCGTTTTGCTTCCAGTGTTTTTATATGCTGTTGATACCCAAGTAGGTTTACAATCAAGTCACTATTACTCCTTTCCTATTGATTTTCGTTGTCGAACGATACTTTAATGGTTTAAAGATATGAGGCATGAAACGGCGTCTCGCCTTGGCGGCTCATCTTGGCATCTATCTATTCTCAACCAGTAAGGCTCGATACGTTTCAAGGGCGCTGATATCTACCCGATTACACGGAACTAGGTACTTTTCAGAACGAGGCTTAGTGCAAAATTATGCTCAAAGTTATCTTGGATAGGAGACCGTACGTTAGAAAAGATATGAGGTTCCGTGTGCGAGACATTTTAGGGATAGTAAGGTAGTCCTTTTTCAGATTTGGAGGTAAAGATTGCCTTCATGCGCTAAACTTACTTTTCTTTCTTTTGTTATACCAGACGTGGAATGCAAAGACAGGTAAGTGGCTTTTTAATTCGCAATTACCTAGGAGATACATTTGCATCCTGTAAACGTGAACGGCATAAACATATCAACAGTTTTGACAAGTTTGAATAATCAAGTCCTCCCCACGAACAATACAAACATTTGACGAAAACAGTAGTTGCAGGAATTTGGCTATCACCAGCGATGGACTTTCGGAGATGGATGTTAATGTTAGTTTTCGTAGAGTTTTCGTATAGATTTTTAGTGGACAGTTTAGTCGGAAGCCATTAGTTAGATGGCTCTTTGGTTCTTCGAAAGACAATGTTTGGCAAGTGTATTGTTATGTGCAGTAGATTAATGTACGTATGTGCCACTGTTGTGCAAGTGTTTCGTAGGACTTTCTTTGATGGTATTGCATTACCTTGGCATTATATTAAGACTTACTATGTCTTTGTTAAAAACCTGTTGATGACTGGTTTGCTAAAAAAGGATTTGACACAGTGTTTAATTCCAGTTGTACTTTAAGCTATTTTAAACTAAGAGAATATTGTCCTGGCATGCCCACATATGACTCAAAAGGATAATATGTTCTGGTATATCGGACGTTTAGTTAATTATTAGATTACTATATTGATGTTTGCGTCTTTGCCAATATTAAGTATTTTTCACCTGTAGTCACAAGTAAAGCTCCGTAAAGGAGTGGAGGCAAAACGGAAGATAAGCGGTGGCATGTTGGAATATAGTCATCGAAGATCTGGATTGAAGAGCCCACCGACAGTAATTGCACAGTTTCAGGTAATGCATCTGCACAATGTTAAACCAACATAACATGTTTAAGCAGAATTCATTGGTGGCTTTCTTTACTTTGCTTTTCAAGTTTGCATGATTTTATCGTTGTGTAGTATTAGTACGCGTTTTGACACAATAGCACTGGTACGTAGATATTCCGATAAAGTATGCGCTCTGTCAGGTCGCGAGTCGAGACTGGACTGCTCTTGGAAACGCATTATATCAGAGTTTGCTTGTGGCAGCTCGTTAGTCAGAAGTACTATCGATTAAGAATGTTGCTTACAGTGTACATTTACGCTCGAATTTGTTAAATTTGGGACTCGCATATTCTCGTCTTCATCTCTTATTTGTAACCACTTCTGTTTACGCAGCTGCGCTAAGTAAAATAGACTTTGAGGATTTATGACGTCACTATCGAAGAATAAAACCAATAAACGTCATTTATAGGTCAAGGGTACAATTTTTTCTATTAGAAGTAAGTACATTTGCCAACTGTAGTGTACCGTCAGTTTGCAGTCGGCGTATCGTATTTTTTTGTCTGTCTTATTTCTGGTTTTTCAACTTTGTTGTCGCATCCCTGTGAACCTAACCACCCAGTCCTTACTACTATTTACAGAGTTCTTTGACCGAGCTGATGGAGACACTCAACATGTCGCATCCATTTTTTGTTCGGTGTATTCGATCGAATGCCTCCAAGGTAATATCTTCTTTAGTCAAACTAGTGTGTTGATGTGTGTTGTTGCTTGTGGTTCATTCTTTTGTTGATTGTGGTATTCAGAATTTCCTTTCTTCACCTATGTGATTTTTATTGACAACTACCGCACGACGAGAATTTTGTTACTTAGCCATTTTCCGAAAACGAATTGGTCTATGAAATTTTTGTCATATTATGTACCAGCTGACAATTTCGATATCCACCAAAACTTGCGGATTGCCATTGTTATTTTGATATATAGCTCCTCTTAGCATATCACAATGGGCTTGATTTCAATATTTTGAGAACACGGAGTTGTTATTCATTGAATGCGTCTACCCACCGACGTCGGTGTCTGTCGGAGTCCCCTGGCTTTACCGTTTATTGCGTGGGAAACCCGTAGCAGCATAATCGTGTCATTGGTCACGCCATGCAGTCTTGATATGCAAAGGTAGTAGAAGTGCTTGCCCTAATTTTTAGATCTTCAATCACTAGGTTAAACTCCAGGATCTGAAACTAAAAGTGCAATGTTTCTATCCCATTCCACAATGCTATTCACAATCAAGTTATGTTTTCTTTGTTATCCAAAATCTGTTAAGTTGCCATATGCAAGATGCTTCATATGATTCCATTCCATCAATATCTATTTATACAGTCTAGTCAGTAAATGTTGCCTGACCCCGGCTTTGGCCCAAAGTACGACTATGCTTTCAGAACTGTTTTGTTTTTGGTTTCATTTAGACCGAACGAAACATGGTAGTTAGTTGCAAGCGTTGTTGCGTATCTGTAGGCATTGGCACGTAGTACTCATGGACTATGTCTGATCACACTCTCAACTCCTCACTGACTTGAAATCCCAATTATTGTTTTATAGTCGCCAATGGATTTCAATGCGGACCTTGTTCTACGTCAGCTCAGATACACTGGTATGCTAGAAACAGTCAAAATTCGACAGGCTGGCTACCCTTGTCGTATACCAATCCAGGTAAGATATTAGTTGGTTCCTTTTGAACGTTATGTCAAGACGGTGTCCAAAACACTTTGGTACTTAATTTTATTCCTTTATGGGTTTGGCATTGAAATCATCCCTGTAGATGACCCCTGCCCGTGTTTATTTTGTTGACCTTGTCTAAATTAGTGTCGGATATTGTGTCTTAAAAATCTGACACAGATCTGCCACCACAAGGTTGTAGTCCAGTTGAGAAAGGAAAAACAGCATAAATCTTCCTCTGACGCATATGTACTTGTCAGTAATAAATCTTAGTAAGCGCGTTGCTGAAGGACTTGTAGGACGGAGGCGAAAGATTAAACCTTACGAGATTAATTTTACTGAAGCCTGCTATGTAGGAAAGAAACGAAGTCCGTTCTATAGTAAGGTACGTTATGCTTACAGGGGTTAAGGACATAGATAAATAGAACTTAATTGTAGACTGTGCCAAGTTACTCCTGACTTGATGCGTTTTGGTAGGGGTGTTTGTGGAGGCGCTTTTGTTGGGGCTATTTGGTTTCTGTTTGTTTGCAGTAGCGTATTTAATGTCAAATTCATTTTTTCAACCTCATTGTTTAAACAGAATTACTTGATTAATCTGGTGCTCATGTGTTTGTTAAACTTCGCTAGCATGTTCATGCGTAAGTCCGTATTAACCACATTCGCTCAAGGTTGACCTGAACCTTAGCACTCTGCGGTGTTAACCTTAGGAACATGCATTAAAAAGAGCGTTATCATTTCCCTCTAGAACTACGATTCGTTTGCTCTTGCTGTTGTCTGAGAAGAATAGTATGCCGTTTTGTTTATTTTTCGTTCTATTTGACCACTAGTAAAGTTTTAATAGAGCCTACTTTAGGATTCAGAATGAAATGTGTGGGGTGTAACGCTTCAGTTAAGCTAACAAATAATCACAGATTCTGCTTGTGAATCTCATAATAGATGTGTTCGTTGTCTGCTTATATTTTGGGCCATAAGTCTATTAATGAAAAACGTAGAACCCTGCCTCATATAGTAAAGATTGAAATGTAAATGAAAATTTTTAAGTAACAAATAGGGAACTTCAGAAATGCAGTACCATGCACAACAATACTGCTGTTCACTTGGTTGTTGCCTAGTGAATTGAATTGTAGGCGAAGATTTTAATGTAGTGAATAAAGACGTTTTCCGAAATGTATTGCCAACAGTACCTTAAACAATATTTCTGTTCTGTTGGTTGTTATTTGGAGTACTGCTACTCCTTTGGCATGTCACTCCTTTTTTATGGTGTTGCTACTCCTTGAGCATGGCTTAATAATAGGTTTGGCTTGTCTATTTTCGTTCTGTCGTTTCTTTATTCCCTTTGTCGTATTATTATTTTGTCAATTTATGTTGTTTGTGTCTGTCTCGTTCCACAGTACCTTTTTATTCAATTTGCTTCTCCGAAAACGTTTTGTCTTTCTTGTAATTCGTTTTGTGATGCCGCTAAACGTTCTGTGGTAATGTCAACTGTGTGCCATCTCCCTGTGTTGTGCATAAGTCAATTGCCTTACGAAAATTCTCTAGCTTTTGGCAAATAAGAACATTCAATATCTCGTCAATTGCCTCCGTTTTTCGACCTGTTGACTACCAGTGGAAATGTTTTGTCATCACTTTTCAACTTCAGATCAATTTTCATAGAGAATGTCGTGCTAATATTTTCGTGTGGTACAGCTGACCCTATTAATTTTATGTAGTAGGATTAAGTCTTGTACCATATGTGCAGCATTTTGGTGATTGAAATGAAAACATTTTCGGATTGAGTTTCATTTACAGTTTGGTTCGCTGATTTTGTTAGTGGCATTTAGTTCTTTGTCCTGTGTGTCCCTTTTGATTTCCTTTGTTCCTTCTCCTGTTATTGGTGAAGGCTGTTCCGCCTTGATTTCATAGTATATATATTATATATTGATAAACGATTATGCACTACCAAAGCATTGACGCATTGAATGCAGGTGTTTCTTACTGTTCCATTCACCTGTGCTTTGCCACGTGGTTAGGCTTAGGGTCACTCGCGCAATATTAAGGTGCCTGGTACTATATGAATATCAATTCGACAAGAATGACTTGGGTTTAAGAACTCCAATTGACCAAGAGAGGGTAGGTAGGGTTGATTACTGGACTCCGACACACTTTCAGGTTGTAAAATGGCGATAGTGTTTTTACTGTTTTTCTGGTGCTGTATTTATTGGTCTGTTGATCTCTGACTGCCCTTACTTCCCTAATTCGATTCTTTCTGGAGTACTGTGAAAGCCCTATTTAGCCCCCACTATCTTATATGCCCTTCTTCAATAGTGCCCCGCTCAAATCATGTTACCGCATTAAGCCCCCTCTCTTTTTACACGCCATCCGATTTACTAAACCATTCGATAGCTTATTGCTACGGACAGCAGAGTGGAGTGGAGTGTAGTATAGTGTAGTAAAGTGTATATTTTATGGTATGGTATAGTATAGTATAGTATAGTATAGTATAGTATAGTATAGTA
>JANTCA010024786.1:0-22931 GCA_024741275.1 Chironex yamaguchii
GAAACAAAGAAAGAGAAAATAAAGAAACAAAACATTATTGAAAGAGTCCAAGTGAAAAAACGAACTCTTTCTGCCTTAAAAGCTTTTAAGTATGATTTTAGCGCAACGTCGCAAATTTTCAAGGCGATTTTCAAGTTTTGTACCACAAAAAGATTGTTAAAAGGGAATATGTAATGAATACAGATCGACTCGACTCTTCTCATTCCATACAATCCTGCATATCGAAGGAAGAATGAAATGCTACAAAAAATGCAATTCGGAAAAACTAAAATGTTTAATGAAAACAGAAGAGATTAAAGCAATACGCTTACAGAAGGATACCTTAATAAATTTCCACTCACTAACTATGCTGACCTGAGGCTACTGTACACATTTGCTGTAACCATAACGCTGTCAATAGACGTATTAGTTAAAGGGATGCTCTTCTTACGACAGTAAGTATTAATATCGTGGAAGGAATGTAAAGAAAAGCATATTTCTTGCAAAATAAATCTTTTCCAATCCCGACACCGAATCGACTCGTACCCATCAACATCTGTTATGTTTCTTTCAACACATCCTTCTGTCGTTTGGATATTCTAGTATTGTTTCATGGTTCCATGTAAGCTACTCCCCACTACGGCATGCATACAGACAACCTTGGTACCACAATATCAGCTCATCACTGTTTATCCTGTTAAACCAAGTACCCAAGACAAGTGAGACACTCAAACCTAAGTAAGAGATAGCAACCTTCAGCACTTTAAGTTTTGCTCAAGCCTACATCGGTACATAGCACATGCTTTTTTCTATTTTAATAGCGTCCTCATCGTCAAACGTAGTTGATATGGCTGCGGTCACTCGCAGCTTGTAGCTTGCACTATCGTTATCTTATCCACACACCACTGCGGCTCTCTCGTGAACGCTGCGTTACGAACTTTACACCGAATAATACCAAAAAAACACTGAATTTAAAGAACGTTTTGTTTAATTTCGCAGACTGTTGGCAAAAACACTTGTATGACAGTGAAATTGTGTCCTTCCAGTTGTGACCTAAGAATAAAGTATGGAAGCTGCAACTGCAATAACCGATTACACTAAAAAGTTTTAAACATTACCTCCTTCAAACCAAGCCCCTGTTCGTGCATATATCCAAGATTAAACATTGCCTGTGCATTGTTTTCCTGTTCACTGGCTAGTCTGTAATGTAAAGCAGCTGCCTCGTAATCGATATCAGTGCCGAAGCCATAGAAGTGGTAATCACCAACTTTTACTCTTGCAACAGTGTACCCTGCAGATAGACAGAAATCATATACAATTCAGGTCATTCAGTCCTTGGCACCATTTCCACCCCATGCATACAGATTTTTTTGTGAAATAAAGGGCTAACATTGGAACAAAAATAAGACGGCAAAGAAATAAATTTCTATAGAAGCTAGAACTTCTCAGTAGTTCACATCAGTCCGGTTTTTTTGCTGCATAGTCAACGTGGTAGCAAATAAACTAGATATTTATTCAAAACTACCATTAAATTGTCATGTAAAATATCAACACAATCCATAAATGTTAGTTACTATTGTTATGGGTGTACAACCAATCCTTACAGTGATTGCTTAAACAAAGCTTGGCTTTTGCTTCATTATTAGTACTGATACTAACAACAGTTTATCTTTCCTGGAAGTTTACAGCAGGGTACCATCTGCCGTCAGAACCTTCAGACCTCTCCAGGAACGACTGTCCTCTTTCTCACCACGGCATCCGAACTGATAAACATAAAGATTTTCAACACGACTGTGTTGCAAGCCTTACTCAGATGGGTAGAGGATTTAAGGGGTGTATTGATCATAGCTTCACGGCTCACTTGATCTGAACATGTATAGAGAATGCCTGAAAACTGACTTCCTAAAGCAGTGCTATGTCGAAAATATAGCGCTAAGAAAATAGTTACCTGAACTTAAGATAGCTGAATGTGCTGCAAAGGACACAAGAAGTGTGCTAGAAGTAATCACCTTAACTAGGAAAGAGGGCTTACGCAGAAAAGGAGAGTGTTCCTTAATGGGAAAGAGCATAGCTGCAGTTAAAGATATCTGAGGTAATAACTACATCATGACATATTAAAACAGTTTGTCCATGGCAACGGTAATATGTATTTGCAACAGATGTCGGAAGCCATGCACCTTCAATACCGAACTTGTGACCCACACGCGCTCCCGAAAACAACATAGTTATCGTCGATTTTGATGTACGATCGAAGAAGAATTATACGTACTTACCTAAACAAAAGTGCCAAAGCTGTCCGGGAGATACAAAACTAGGAATTCTATTTAGAAAAAACCATGTACCCCAAAACAAAAATATTGTCTAGCAATTCACTTTAAATTGTTTTAATTATATTTCTTAAAGAGAACATACACCATCTCCCTCCCTACAATCATACCTTGGGTAGCAGCCCGACTCCAGTATACGAGAGCACGTGGGAAAGATTCCTTTTTATTGGAAAATGAAGTTTCAGCTACAAATGGGAAACAAGAACAAAAACATCAACATTAAGCTTCAGTTTAGTTGAATATACCTTCCATCTTTTCAAGATTTCGGTCACGCCTTTACCCTAGCATATAATTACGTGTTCTTCCAGACAAGTTGCTTAAAATACAACTCAGTATTGCCTACAGTCTCCAACTTTAACAACCCGTGTTAATAAATAGAAATTAGTATTACTACCCCCTTGGAAAGGAAATGTGTCCATTCCAGGAATTTACAATCTGCGAGGGCCGAGCCATGTGATAAATTTATCCATCTTTAGCAGGACTGTAAAAGCAGACAATGTTTTTGCTAGACCTGACGATATCATGCACATACAGCCTACCTTTAACTGCCTACCTTTACAAACGCGCAATTTCCTAACACGCCTTTTCTCCAGCTAATGCTTCTCTAGATATTCTTCGTATGTAAATATTACAAATAAACCTGGTCAAACTATTAAACACAACAAAAACCAGTGAATTTAGACAACCTTACGTTATTTTCGCAGATCTTTTTAACTTGACATTGGGAACAAACTAAACATCCTTGCCAAGGCAACAACAACAATGTCTCTGCTAGACCTGACGATATCAAGCACATACAGTTAACTGCCTACCTTTACAAACGCGCAATTTCCCAACACGCCTTTTCTCCAGCTAATGCTTCTCTAGATATTCTTCGTATGTAAATATTACAAATAAACCTGGTCAAACTATTAAACACAACAAAAACCAGTGAATTTAGACAACCTTACGTTATTTTCGCAGATCTTTTTAACTTGACATTGGGAACAAACTAAACATCCTTGCCAAGGCAACAACAACAACGTCTCTGCTAGACCTGACGATATCAAGCACATACAGTTAACTGCCTACCTTTACAAACGCGCAATTTCCTAACACGCCTTTTCTCCAGCTAATGGTTCTCTAGATATTCTTCGTATGTAAATATTACAAATAAACCTGGTCAAACTATTAAACACAACAAAACCCAGTTAATTTAGACAACCTTACGTTATTTTCGCAGATCTTTTTAACTTGACATTGGGAACAAACTAAACATCCTTGCCAAGGCAACAACAGTGCCGCTATGACACTATATCTTGTTCGTAAGGCCACGGGCGGTACCTACACACAGACGGAGACGCATACGCGCGCACATACAAACGGATGCTGCAATTCATCTTACCAACATAAACAGAACGTTAACCAATACTTTTGGCATTAAAGCAAATTTGATTTAAATGAAGCTTACGTACCAGTCTCTAACATATATGCTACATTACTTTGCGCCGCCTCGTATCCAAGTTCAGCCAGGAAGTAATATTTCAGCAAAGCGGTATCAATATCACCACTTTTATAAGCGTGATAGGCATCCATAAACATCATTGACCATCGACCACGCTCTGCAACGCTCTTGAACAGCTGCAAATAAAAAGTTCAATAAAAAACAAGATTAATTTGGACGTGGATCAGCTTAGCGATAAATGAACACCGGGCAACTACTTTCTTTAGTGTGATAGGAGTCCCTAGTAGAATGCAATAAAAGTGTTAAAATATCTGATATCTCACTTCATGTTCAACAAGGGGATAACGTGTGTTGCTTATGTTGACAAACTGCATGAACTTCGACTCAAACGTCATGGATGAGAGGGTCTGGGTTCGAATCCACCTTCAGTACTTTCATACAAAGCAAAAAATCGCAAACACTTTACGAAGTCACTTGATGTGGTAGCAACGAAGGAGTGTGTTCTCACTGCTTAGTTTAAACATTGCCTCTTAAGTATCTCCCTCCTGCAATCAATGCAAAAACTCGCAGCTTGACTTTACAAAGAATGACAAGGATCCTGCTGTACACTTTTAGATTTAACCTTCTTCGCTGCTACCGTATTCGGTTGTATCTACAACGTAACTCTGCATCGATACCTTTGCTACTTAAACACGAGCAGAAAGCTATTGCATGCCCTGGTAAATCGACAGGCATAATCATACATACAAGTCTGTTTCTTACACAGAAATTAAATGTCGGTACACGACCTTCCACCACAACAGTACTCTAAACAACAGTTCACTAATCACTAAGCCTTCGATATGTACAAACCTCAGTTGCTGTGTGGCATGACCTCATCACTCCAGATCCCGAAGAATGCATTGAAGCCAAGTTGTAAAGAGCAAGTACGTGTCCTAACAATACAAGATTAAAAAGTTACTAAATCAAGTAAATCTATTAATATACATAATGTTGAAGAGTGACGCCCAAGTAAATAATTGTACAAAGCCTACCTCTACAGAATTGAAAACAAAATTATAAAAATTACAATTTGACACAGAAAAATCGTCTGTACTTGCCACAGCTTCAATTTACACCTAGTCAGTTTCTCAGATGATACATTGCGGCAATTTGGCATCCCTTTTAACAAAGAAAATTGTCCTTTCGCGAATTTTCACATTATAATGCGAAAGAAGTTTCTAACACTCTGCAACTTATGACTTAAGATCTTTCGCATCAAAATTGGCAGTTGGTTCGTTTTCATCTTCTAGACAGCGGCACGTTTACACTTTACCATGGATACCTCACTAAGTATTGAATTGTTTTTTAATTTTATTCAGGGATATTTTTTTCATGTCTTACGTGAAGAATCAGGGCACCGACTCGACCGGAAACCGTAATCAAGGATTCCAAACGAGTGCATTACAAACTGGGTTTCTTAGCTGCCATTTCTCAGAAGTTCACGTGCTAACACCGTAGACCCTAGTCCACCACCAGTAGATGCAGACGTCGGTTCAATATATGCAGAAACGGACTATTTCTTGGAATAACTTCCATCCACAGCAGAACTTTACCTTTCTGAATACCTCAGAAACGCGTTTCAAATCACGGCCTAGGTAAAGGTAACGACTTCAACCTCGATCATCAGTGATCACAGCCGACACCTCACTTGTCTACAAAAATCTCAAGCGGTGTTGCCAAAAGCAAGAACGGTACTCCTTCGTTTCCTACAACTTATGAATATCTGACAGTTTTATGACCCTCTAGTTGTGACCATTTGAGTTGTCTTGAAATGAGTATTAAATTGTTGTTTTCCTGAGGAAAAAATCATACTTCCAGAACGGGAACCGAACAATGATTGCGGCACTACAAATGCAAAAATTAGAAGCCGCATACACTGAGCAAAGTTGACCTGGTCAATTAATGGGGCAAAGGCTAAAGTTGCAGGATTCCGCTCATCTATGTATAAACAAAGACGTTTTGACAGCTACACGGTTTCTGAAAGCAATGTAAAACTACTGCATCACAATATACCATATTTATTGGGAACGCACCTGATTGGGATGCCAGGGTGAAGTACTTTACAGCTTGCTTGAAATCCCTTGTCACGCCTTGTCCCGCTGTGAACAGGAAACAGATTTAACTTTTAGCACGAAGCTGGCTGCAGCTTACGAGTTTTAACGTTTAAACGTTGACTCAACAATAAAAACAATAGCACTCTGTCAACGTTTGACGCATCATAGGTACTGGCAACTCGATGTCGTAGCTGGTAAAAACCTCATGATACTGCCCTGAGCTACAAACAACATACAATCAGATACAATCGCATTCCAGTCTTACAAAATTTCACAAAATGAGAAGCAAAGGCATGCTTGTAACTCAGGCCACAAACGAAAAATTTCCTCTTGGTCGTTAAGGTTGATTGGTTGACAGAATGTATACGGGCTTTTTTCTAACACGCCACGAGAATGCAAGGCCACATTCTGATTTTAATAACATTCATAAAAACAAACTATACCCGAATATGCAGTAGAAACAACAACGACAGTTTTTACTCAAAAAAGAGACAAAAATACTAAATGCAATAGCAAAGGTAGAAATGACAGCTAACAACAAACAAGAAGAAAGGAAACCATCAGGAAAGCGAAAAATATACGACTGTAGACCATTCTAATGCCAGTTACTGCATCAACTAGAGCAAAACTGTACGATGAATCTAAACGAAGGACTACCATGGTAACACTCCCCTCTTGTTTTAAATTTCGTCCACGCCGCCTGTCAGATCAGGTACATTTGATCAAATATTGACTTCTTCGCCAAGCCAAACAGGTTGCCGACGGACAAACCTTAACAATCTATAAATATAACTTCTTTTAAGAATAATATTACGTTTATAAAGTCTCTTGACACCAAGACTTGCAACACTGGTATTGGGACCAAGCATGAAACAAACACAATCCCCTCCACTCTGGCCTTCCACTCGTTACTTTCATGAGCAAATTCAAGGATTGCAAAGAGAGAGAAGCGGAGGCATGCCACGATCTTACGTGGTGTGTTTGTCTGTAATGCCTGTGGTAAGATCCATCGTACATGATAATACACTACCTCGTTACTACGCTCTTAACTAACGTTAAAATCAATAACCATTTAGCTCAGACCATAAAATTTCCACCTACTGAGATACAAATTTCCAAGATGAAGCTGAGCTTCTGGCCACCCTTGTTCTGCTCCAAGCCGAAAATACTTCAATGCCTTGTCAACATTCTACAAACCAAAGAGGAAAAATTATCAAGACTAATATCTGATGTAGTATTATAATTTCATGAGCAAGGGTTCCAAAGATTGTTAAGATGACAAAATGACCACAAATGCAAAAAACCCACCCACCTCCACAAGAGAACAACAAAAAAAGCAACAAAACGCTGACAAGGTGAAAAATAAAACGCATATCCCGATGCTCGGACTAAAAGATGTTTTTAATATTCTTTACCAACCTACCTTTGGTACTCCTCTACCGTTCATATGAATCATTCCTAAACCATTCTGTCCGATAGGATTGCCCTGCATAGCAAGAATGTAGAAATCAACGTTAACACCATAATTCAGATAGAAAGGGGATACGGACAGAGGAGAATAATTAAACGCCTTCCTTGCTTTACACCATTGATAATAATTAAACGCCTTCCTTGCGTTACATTATGGATTATTATCAAACTCCTTGCTTGCTTTACATCATTGATAACAATCAAGGTCCTTGCTTGCTTTACATCATTGATAACAATCAAGGTCCTTGCTTGCTTTACATCATTGATAATAATCAAACTCCTTGCTTGCTTTACTCTCGCTGACTACGTAGACGTTAACTCTAGAGATTCCTTTGGCTTCGTTTACTTACATTCTAAATCTTATCAAGTGGCCACTTTTACCTGACTAGAAGATGTAAGAGTATATTAATGTACGCCTATTATTACCTGATCGGCCGCTTTCTTGAAGTATTTTGCTGCTGTTTCGTTGTCTTGGGGAATGGATGGGCTTCCATCATAGTAGAGCTGGCAATAGAAATACGAAAGGTTTTATTGCAAAAAAACCCCAAAGGCTTACCAAAAGGCAAATGGGAAAGCACACTAACAAGTTCCGGACGAATCAATGTGCTTCCTAGTTTCCTGTGAATGATCATCGAAGGGATGGCAATGTGAGGATTCCTAATAATGGGAAGTCACTATAAAGCGAGGCCTACTCCCACAAGCTCAGGTCTAGATGCTTTATATACCTGAGTAAGCGAGCACGGACGTGGAAATGAATTTGCAGTTGTTGAGTCGATTTCTCATCCACAAAGTAAGCGGTCCCATTTTGCTCCCGTCCCGATCAATTCAGTGTGCTATCCAACATCAAGTTACAGGATTAACATGCCTAAATCATTTTTGGATGACTATCAAAGAATTCATAATGATATGTTCCTTTGAGACCTCAACGAATTATGATTGGCAACGGTAATTAAATGGACTCGAGGAAAAAAGTGAAGCTCCAACCCACTATCTTCCTACAGCGTCAAAGTTAGGGTTTGGGAACCTATTGTCTCCCACCCGACCTTATAGAACGTCGTGGTTCAAGGTGTCTCATAGAAAAAAGTGAAGCTCCAACCCGATATACTCCTACAATGTCAAAGTTAGGGTTTGGGAACCTATTGTCTCCCACCCGACCTTATAGAACGTCGTGGTTTAAGGTGTCTCATAGAAAAAAGTGAAGCTCCAACCCGATATACTACTACAATGTCAAAGTTAGGATTTGGGAACCTATTGTCTCCCACCCGACCTTACAGAACGTCGTGGTTCAAGGTGTCTCATAGATAAAAGTGAAGCTCAAACCCGATATATTCCTACAATGTCAAAGTTAGGATTTGGGAACCTATTGTCTCCCACCCGACCTTATAGGACGTCGTAGTTCAAGGTGTCTCATAGAAAAGGAATGGAAACAAATGCTGAAACAAATGATCCATAGGGCTGAAAATTACAACAATGAGTGCAGGCGTGGTGATAAGTGATTACTAGCCTAAAGGCAAATGGCTGTCATCAAAAAATTTTCCTCTTGTTTAATGAGAAAAATTTAACGTTATAAAATATTTAGACTTACTTTTGTACAGAGTACGAATTGAAAATAAAAATCAGAACAAAATTAACGATAGTCAGTCGAGGGCAACATTACCTTGCCAAGGTAGGCAAGTGCATTGGCATTTCCAGCGTCAGCAGCTTGTTGAAAATATTGGAACGATTTCTGGATGACGCAAAAAGAAATTTGCACTTATAGTGAGGAAGTATAAGCTATATCTCTAAGGATCGTTATTAAGAATAAATTAAGGAATGACAAAAATAAACATGACGTATCCCTCTGGTCGACCAAAAGATTTAGTTGACGTGTTAAGGAACAACAGTTGTTCTTTGAAAGCAGTATTCTTTAAAAATACAGTAAAAGTAATGAGTTTTAACGGCATGGGTTCAAACTCGATCTGGTTTTATTAGATCTTTTTCTTTGCAGGCCTGCTTATTTTCATCTCATTCCGTAGTCAGCAACTTCACCTTGCCTTCGCTGTTTTTTACCTAACCAAAAGTGTCAAGAAGATACAGTATTTCCGTTTTATTATATTTGTTACATATTCTTTCACGTACATTGTAAAATACACGTCTATACAATCTATAATGGCTCTTTCTACAAGAACAATTTTTTGTGTATGCTGTTGTTCTTTGAAGAACAAACTAGTCAACTCATCAATAAGAACCAACAAGTGTGACAGCATTCAATATTTCAAAATTGAAATAACAAAACCATGGAAGCAGAAATATGCCTCAGTTATAAAACACACATCAGTGAGGTTATTAAGTGAAATCCACAGAGTATTCCTGTCTCTTTTAATGATTGACCAAAAACTGACAACCATTGCGATGCACAAAATGAAAGGTCAACATGCTTAGTCACATTGACTTTACCTGGTAGTCAACCTCGACTCCCCTTCCTCCTTGATAGTATAATTGTCCAAGACCAACCTGAAACATAACAAAACGTACGCAAAGAAATCAAGTATAAAGCATAAACCAAGAGCCAATCTACCAAAATCATTCAACAGTAGGTATCGGTATAAATTTATCTATGATGTCCTAACATACAGTTTTCTAAGACTGCAATGGTTTGGCTTTTTAGAAGGAATGAATTAGAATTCTTGGTCTCTTTAAGTCCGGTACTAAACACAGAACATTTAAGGTTGGTGTTAGTTTGTAGCAGCTGAGCAAGAAAAGACATAGAACGAAATAATTAGAAACGGCACAAACGAAAAAGAAGTCAGTAACAAAACTAAGGACAACTTGGAAGTCCCTCATAAGAACCCGTCAAACCTATATCAACATGGAAAATGGATAAACGGAATATGTTGACGATGGACGTCGTGAAAACAGCTTCTTTTATTCAGTCCCCCTGCAGCCTTAATGCTAATAACAATAGCACGTGGCTCACAAATTTACAGTGCCCCTGGGGCCAGTATATAACCATAGAAAAAAGTTGTAACTTTAGCACTCTTTCGAGGAGGATAACGATCCATCTACGAACTTTCGACCTACAAGCCTGTAGTCATGCCACATAATGAGGAATAAGTACAGCATATGTCATCTATATAAAAAGGAGGACTGGGACCAAACAAGCAACGGAAAATTTTAAGATATATATAATTCAACAATATAACGTTCTTGGCAACCATATAACGTGCATTGAAGTGATAAAACACAGGTATCTGTGATTGAAGGCTACAGTAAAACTTTCTCATAAGAAGATGTTCGATTTGAATTGTATCACTGCAAAAACTGTTGGTATCGGGGACTGCAAGTGAACCAAGAAGTTCTATCTTCAACACTTTCAGTATTCTTTGGATACTAATTCCATACATACTGAAAATAGTTTGCTCAAGTGACACTATCCAACAGTAATTTAGGCACAGACAACAGTCACAATACATTCTGTACGAACAGTCAACATGAACAGGACATTCTTTACCAGTATAGTTTAATAACTTATATTGGTATCTTACAATAGTATCCTACAATAATGTCTATTACTTGTATCCTTCATTTGCACAACGTACGACATCCTTTAGAAGTCTTCTATGCTGGCATTCCATACTTTTCATTCAAGATGTTTGTATCATAAATTACACGAGCCTTTATTAAAAAGTACCTGGAAATTTGCACAATGAACCTGAACTATAAAACTAGAAACACATAATAGCCTATACACATGGCAAATCAGACCAGAATACGTATCTAAAATACCCACAGAGCAATACTTTTTTGCACCTTACCTGTGCCTGAACATCGCCCTTATCAGCTAAGAACTGATAGTATTGAAGCAAATCATCATCCAATGTCCCACTTGATGTACCCTACGACACAGACAAAGAAAGCTTGTTTCAGGTACTGAATTTGAAGTTAAGGCTCACTTACAGTCTCAAACAAATGCCTCAATATAAAAGGTTAAAAAATTTCTGAGCAGACACTTGGTCCCTACAAAGCGCAAAAACAGAACAATATCCTTCAAATTTCTAAAACTCTTAATACATTACACAGCCAACAATCAATGTATGCAGAGGTGTAAATTGCAAAATGTGAATGCAGTCAGGCACAGCACAAACAATGATAATCTCAGTGTGACTTAAAAATAATAATGCAAATGATAGCAGTCTAATACCATCAGGGGAATAAGTGATAAATCCAACAATGGGCAAAGGTGAAATTCTTACTTGTTCAATTTCATCATATAGACGAATGCGCTGGACTGCTGAACCTCCAACTGGAGATGCTTCTTCAGCAACTAGAATTAATGATTGAATGTCAAACAATGAACTTGTAAGGAGAGGTAAAAATAATTAATGACACTGAAGTTGGCAAATATCCCTATGAATCAACAAACCCTTTGAGCCATGACCACTGACATAGTCTGAATTTTACCTTTTGCTCCTTTTACATGTACTCCTACACTCTGATTTCATAAGGATTGCATACCTACCACACAACGAAGTTTAGTAGTATACAAATTTCTGTGTCAATGTAAAGCTTGCTATGTAAATTGCACATCTCAAAGATTGGGTGACAGGGTCAAACAACAAGTTGTATACTTACTTTTTAGTATTCATAGATTGACATGAGTCTTTACTTGATTTGGCTTCCTGCAAATTTTTGCAGCACTAAAGGAGGATCTTAATCACTGATTGCAGAAAGCTAGCCTTAAACATAACAATGTTCCACTCAGTGTTTGCAAAGCATCAATTCCTCCTAGCCAACAGCCATCTCATGCTTGCAAAGCTTAAATGACTGCCAAAACGTAATTCTAACATTGCCCAACATTTACAGAGAACTCAGAATACACCGAAGTGTACAAGGATTTATATAAAATTGTATAAAATTTATTGGAGTGTATTGGAGTTTCTATACCTTAAAACAAGAAAATCAGGACTTTGTACACAGAAAGAGCTTGTTTCTCACTTGGGGTCTTCCAATAATGCCCTTTTGACTTTTCTGTCCTTAATCTTTCTAGTTCTGATCCATGTTTCTTATAAAAAATGTTGCCATATGACTACACTTTCTTGTCTGACAATTCATAGACTGACAATTCATAGTCTGAATATTGTCAGATGAAAAACGGGTTTTAAGTATGCTTTTAGTGCAATGCTGCAAATTTTCTGGGCAATTTTAAAGGTGTTTTGCCACAAAAAGATTGAGCAAATTTGATTTCTCTACCGCAAATCTACACTTTGTCAGTGGAATATGTTTAAATAGTATACCATCTAGACTAGCAACAGTAAAAACTGCTCCTCCTCAAATAAGACAATGAGTAAATCTGAAACGTTAACAAATCTGCCTTCATAAGTAATAAAAGAAAACATAAAAAATCAGATAATGAGCACTCTCAATGCCTATAATGTCAATACTTAAAATCAACACCATTTTCAAGTAAACTCCTAAGTTGAGTTTTTTCCTTCACATGTATACACATTTGCTTTCTCATTGGCTTCTGTTAAGTCTTGCTTCAGAGTGGTCAAATGATACAATCAGAACATCAATTGAGCCTGAAAACGGTTCCATTGTTCAGGGCTTTGTCTAGGTTAATGTCTATTACAAATTGTTACCAATGGCTGAATTCAATCTGCATTACAAATTTTACACTTTTAAAAATAAATTTTGCTTACAAGACCTGAAAAGCATAGTTAAAAAGCAATTGCCGAATTACAGCCTCCAGTTAGTCTAAAATATGCGTTCATTCAAATAAGAAACTAACTATCCACATAGCAGATACCAAGGGCTTTTTAGTCGAGGACGTGTAACAGTGCACAAGCATGCACTATAGTTTGGAAGCAATTGATTGCAAGCCCAGTGATGAAAAAATTTTCATGTCAAGAATTATCAGAATGCAATGATTGTTATTGTCCCATCCTTAGTAACAAGCAGACCCACTCACAGATGTCTTTTTGAAAGTTGAAACTTTAGTGTTGAATTTCAATCGATTGAGGCATTTAAATGTTGTTTCTTACATGCTGGTTTAGACAGAGGACATTGTCATATCTATTCACTAAATCTACCTTTGATTTTCTTAGCCAATAAGAACTAAGAACCCAATCAATATTCTTTAGTCACTTAAATGCATTCTATGCTTGAATTTAAAGTTTCTTGCTTGGCTTCCTTAAAGATGAGCTTAAATTTCAATCAACAAAGTTCAGACTAATTTCTGAACCTGGAAGCATTGCAAATGCCATCAATCATTAACAGAAAGAAACAAATTCAGCAAAAAAGAATAAAGTTCATATCTAATATGCAGGTTTCTGGTACCTCGCTTTGCTACTTTTCTGTAATATGTGAGTGCTGATTCACAACTTTGAACAACACTGACTCCTCCCCAGTATCGATAACCCTGCAATGAACAGTGTGTAAGTAAATCTAACTAAAGACTTCAAATCTTCAACTATGTAACCACTTTTCTCCCATGAGTGCCCAAATCATCAATTCATGAAAGAAAGGAATTTTTGGGATAACAAACACAACACAGACAATTAGATAAAATTACAGAGATTATGTAAACTGTGCTTTGGGGAAAGTGAAGTCAAAAGACAAAGACTTTACACATAAACAAGATGAATGTCTCTGTTAGCATTGCAATTGCAAAAGCACCAAGGAATTTGTGAAACAAAAATCTGCTCTAAATGTCATCCCAATTGTTTCCTTAAACAACAATCCCTTCAAAAACTAGCAAGACTTGTCTTCAGATCCTTGTTTCATTATCCACATACTCTTATGCTGATAAATATCAAATTGACTGATCCTTAATCATAGGTCATGAGAGCACAAGGATCCATCTGAAAACCTTTGACACTAAATTACCAATATTTTGAGATTCATGCCCACCCAAAAGCATATAAATATTTTCAATTGGCTTGAACTAACCTCAGTCAGTGTTAACACATCTCACAATCACTAGATCAATACAAAGGCTGCTTAAAATGAGCAATTTAGTCAAATTATATGTAATCATTAACCTACCCTCTGTTGAGAATTAGATGTTTGATACAGTCTGGTTCTTGTCTTTGTGGTGTAGAGTCTTTAGTTCCCTGTATCTTTACTAGAAAAATGTTGTTGTAAATTTATTTTTCCCCTGTCAAGATGGCTGCTTTAGCCACATGTCTTTTTAGTTGTTAATCATCCAGCTTAATTTTCATGCTAATTGACACAGATTAAGAACTAAAGCGTTGCAATGTTTTCTGATCTTTTTCTCCTTTGCACTGATGCATACCTTGACACCCTCTTAACTACAGTTTACATTATTAAAATGTACTTGTATTGCCACACCATTCAAAACTAAGAATTAATGTCTTCGAAAATAGGCGTTCAATATAATCTATCAATAAACCTGTTGTTTTCACAAGTTTGTTGGCATGGGAAAGGAAACAAATAAATGTGTTCACTTACCAGCATCATTTGAGCTTGAACATCCCCTCCAAGGGCTCCAAATGTTGTATAAACTACAGCCTTTTGATAAAAGGAATACAAAAAAAAAGTTTGCCCGAAAACAAGGTAAACAGCATGGATTTCTTGTATGAGACTGGTACTTGGTTATGTGAAAGTACATTGACAAGTTGTTAAAGATTTAAATGATTTGCGTACTGACAAGCAGGAGAAGTAACCCTTCTTTGTAGATATACACCACTAATTATTGAGGATAAACAATTCCAACTTGGTATTACACAAACCCTTTTGCCCTATATTTAATAAACACTGTAAATTATCTCTTTTTATCTAGTAAACATTATTCAAGTTTATTGTTGCTTATTTTATTTGATTTTTATTCACTCAAGTGTTAGCCAAATGTATTGAAGCAAGAATAAAAAATGTAAGACCAGTATTCTGATGAAAATAAAATCTAAACGTCAAGAATAGTATAATTTTGAGCAAACCAATCCACTAGTTCTATTTAAGAGAGGACATGAAAAAAGCAAAATTTTAGAACAAGTAAATAGGGCTAGGATTTTGGATAGAAAGTACTTGCTTGGAGTTAAGGAAAATAAAATGTAGGAAAGGTAGGAATTCCATTAGTTCTAGGCTATCATCCAGCTTTTAACAGTGTTAGAAACATCCTTCATAGACTACAGAGTACATTAGACAATTCAGAGGAATGTAGAGGTATCTTTGCAGATGAACCATTGGTTTCATATATGTGGTCTAGAAATCTTAAGGATTGTTTAGTTAAGGCCAGATTACCTAAATTAGAGAATTCAAGAGAAGTTGGGAGTTTTCATTGCAGAAAGAATAGACAACAGATTTGTGAGTTTGTAGAGGAAGATATTGTCTGTGTAAACTGCACAACAAAAACAACATGCCATATGTAGCCACTACATAGTACCAAACAGGTAATATAAAGACCAGAATTCAAAGTTGAGGCTCCCAAAATAAGGTAGTATTTTGATGGTAGAATTATAGTTATTTTTTCAACAAAGAACTTACAGCAGAAGAAACTACATCATGTCGACCTAAAGAAATAAGAGTTTACAAACTCTTATTATAAATTATCTGTAAAATACAACAGTAGCACTGTTGTCAGTGTTGAACTGGCATGTCATACCTTTGCTTGGCTTGAATTAACACCAATACCTGTACCATAAAGTATACCAAGACCCTTTAACAAAAGAATGACAAAAATTTCAGTCACAACTTCAACAGATATACTCCTGTTTGATATACAACTTCCATAGCTCTCGCATAATGTTAAGAACAGCTAAATCATAAATATATTACAAAACCCTATTCTTAAGCACAACAAAGAAATTACATACAAAAATTCAGTATGCTGATTTAAGATTCCACAGTGTCATCAGCAATACAAAAAATACTCCCACACTCCAAAAGCATCATAAAACAAATCCACTGTTCAAACCATGCCAAGGAAGCAGATAAACATAATAAAACATGTTTTACCCACATACAAAGTACAATATTAGCTGCACCTGTTGTCCAACTGGTGATCCTTTATCTGCAAGTTGTTGGAAAATTTCATAAGCCTTACTAATATTTCTGGGCAAGTAATTACCAAACTGGATAAAGAAGAAAAAACATGGACACAAGTTTTAATTGAAATTATCAAAACTGTAATTTGGAATGCTTTGTCCTAATATTATCATCAGCTTCTGCAAATGTGTTGCCTATCACAGTAAATTATTACAACATACAAAGTATTGTGCCTGACTCAATCTAGGTACATGTACTGCTAAGCTTTGTTGACAGTATAAACCAGGTTGTACCACCACACATCTGCATATGTTCCTGCTGTCAAGTATCAGTCTACATTCAAGTAATATTACCTCACACCTGTAAATTTACATCACTGCATAAAGGTTAAAATCAGTAACTTTGAACATGAATAATATTATAATAAACCTCATTACAAAAAACATAAAAAACAAGTTTGAATACATCAAAATAGTAAATGTTGGGCAGCCAAAGCAGTTTTGAATAACAACCTAGAATATGGGATTGCTAATGATTGATAAGAATGCAAGACAGGCCTTAGAAATTACATATTTGACTGCCTAGACATACCTTGCCAAATATCTAAATTTGTATCTTCTACTTTCAATTTTCTGTTTTTATACAATTTGATAATATTTAAGTTCTGACTATCTTGTTCCTTACATCACTTAGGCCAACTGTCAGAAAAGATGCTGATAGAAAATCCAATATGCAGAACATCTTATTCACCTTTTATATACCGATTTAGAGAGACTGACTTCTACATTCGAAACAATGAACAATGCAGATGCACATGGCACAACATGTTTTAAAAAAATCTTGTAAGTCATACGCTAGTTCTCTGTAACATATTAGATCACACTGATATTAGCAACTAGGTGTCTTGCATAATAAAAATATAAAGAATACTAAAACTTACCAAGTAAGAATAAGCTACTTTTTCTTGGGCCTTTTTGAAACCTTTCTCAGCAGCATAAGCCAGATACTTGTATGCTCTAAAACATTATCAAATGGAATATAAAGCAGTGTTAATGTGCATA
This sequence comes from Chironex yamaguchii, assembly GCA_024741275.1. Lineage (NCBI taxonomy): Eukaryota > Metazoa > Cnidaria > Cubozoa > Chirodropida > Chirodropidae > Chironex > Chironex yamaguchii. The sequence goes on from JANTCA010024786.1 coordinate 17,360, forward strand.
CATTGACCCTGAAATCATATTGATGAAGGTCAATGCATGTTACAGACTATTTACTTAACAGATGACTAAAATAATGATAGTACCAACTAAAAATAACACACAAAATCTCACAGAGTACAATGTTTAGCACAAATTCAGATGACATCCTCTAACACATTTTCCTGTTTCTACTAAGCTCTAGGAGATTTAAATTCTAGTAGTTTATATGATTTATCAAGTTCTGTGTTAGCATGTATTTGAAATAGCTCTTATCCATACAGAGCAGTCTTAAGTATAACAAGTATAACACTTGACGTTTATGTGTTAGAAAATGACAAACAAGAACATTATCCCAAAGCCAAAAAGTTATCTAGCTCCCCCTTTGAGTACAGACACAATGCATGCCAATACTAAAATGAACTCTGGTACCTTTTGTAGTCTTTTATAGTCTGGTTTAATAATTTTAATGCCTCCTGATATTCCCTCTGTCCACTTTCGAACTCTGTAATAAAATCAAATGTGGTCTACCGTACAACACAGTAATAAAAGTCAAGTTCACTAATGACATCTCTCATACGAGATAAGACATGGTTTGCAGATATTGACAGCTTGAGCTATAATGCGCAAAAAATCAACTAAGAGACATACTCGTTTAGGTATAATCCCAAAACAATTCCCCCTTCCCCACCACCAACATCATCACAACAATAAAAACATGAAATATTAGACAGTTAACACAGTATTTCAAGCAAAGTTTGAGAAAATGAGGCAGAAGTTGTTCCAAGGACAAAAAATTTAGCCCAAGTGACCAAAAAATGCCCCACAGACCAACTATAACTTTGGAGATATGGACTAGTGGAGATATCAAGAGTTCACTATAAACAGTGTTACTTTAATGGCTTCCTTGCATGTTTCCAGTTCACCAACAGCTCTACTTTGTCAAGAGAACAATAACTTTTGCACACAACTTTAGGCATTGAACACAACTTTAGAAGGTACATTGACTGCGAAAATTTTCGAACGATAATATTTTGGACATTTCATTTTGAGACGTAAATTTTTTTGGACATTGTTTAAATAATTTCGGACATATTCTCTTACCCATAAAATTGTCTGAAACATTATGTTTGCAAAGTATGCAAAGTAATGAAATGAATACATGAATGTAACTCATTGTTTAGGAGTTACTTCTGATTTCAAATCTTTAACAACAAATGATGTTTGTTCTGCAACTTTTTTGAAGAAGTTATAAATCAAAATCTTTGTAGACAGCAATCAACAAAACCAAAAACACATGGGAAAAATGTTTCATGCTTGAATTTCTTAAATCAAAGCTAATTTTTCCAGCTGCAACAAATCTGACATCAAACAATTTGAATTCGAAAATTGGTTTGGTTTGGTTTGGTTTTAAAACAATACAAAGTCGATGATGGAGGGTAGTTTCACAAGTTTGTTGTCTCTTGAGGCTGGCAACATGTACTTGGACATGTACCAAGGGAGATTTCTAAAGCCATCTTTTTTATGCACCATGAATGTTCTGTTGAGGTTGTTGTCCACAATGCTTGCTTGCTTGATGCCGTTCAGCCCATTATTGAGCATCGGCAACTTGACTGGAAATGATCTGCCACTGTCGTCTGTCCAAGGCCATGGTTCTGAGGTGATGGAGCCAGTCACAATCGTACTGCTTATGACTGAGACCAAATGGCTGCATAACGATCGGTTCGCAGCTGGTTTTGAAGGATCTCAGTCCTCCAGGAGGCCACTTCCATTGGCACCCAGGAGACGCTTCCAAGACAATTCGGGGGATACAATGTTGTGGCATTCGTACCACGTGCCTGAACCACTGCCAGCGCCTAGCCTGAATCATCACAGATACCTGGCGATCCATCCTACACATCTCCAGCACCCACATGTTGATAACACGTTCCGGATATCTAACCCTGCATATCCTTCGTAGACATTGATGGTCAAAAATGTCCATGGTGGTCATATCCGACTTCTTTATAGGCCATGTCTCACATCCACACAGTAGCAAGGAGCGTACCGTAGAACAGTACACTCTTGCCTTAGTTGACATACGGATATCCCGACGATAAGTACAGACCATCCCCAATTCCTAAAGGCAGGCTTGAAATTGTTTTAGAAGTGACGTTCATGATAGCATTTGAAAAAGGGCAGTATTTATCAAGAATGAAAGATCTGACTGACAGCAATTATGATTTATCTGTAGAAGATATGGAAAAGGAGGAGACGGACAATGCAGTGGACAAAGATTACATTGTATTGTTTGATGATCAAAAATTTGAAATTGTTTATGTTTCATGGTATATGATAATAAATTTGGTACACCACAACGGCTTTTGTTTTTAATGTTTGATACCCTATTAGAATATCAAGGTCTTTATATATATCCCCACAATTTTCAGACACCAAAATATTCAGACGGTAAAATTTTCAGACAGTTCAATTTCCAAATGGAAGTTTTGTCTGAAAATTAAACCATCCAAAAACTTTTTGCAGTTAATATACAACATTTTGATAGGGCAAAGTTCAGATCAGTAAAATAGATGTGAATTATTTTTTCTTTCATGGATATACTTTACTTTTTTGAGGTTGTAATTTTTACTTTTTTCCGTGTTGTCTTACGTGTTAATAAATAGGTGTTTATTCTCTCAAACATAGAATCACAAAATTAAGAGGCAATCTTTGAGGGACTTACTTTCTTGTCTGCCTTCTTCTCCTTTGTCGATTTGAATACTTTTCCTTACTGACTTCCCACTTTGTGACTCATCAATACTTGTTAAATATTTATTATTATCTGAGTTTTCATTATCACTCCCATGACCTACATCAAATTGTCCATCCTCTCCTAAAGTGGTTTGGTCAGATGGTAAATCATCAGGAGCATATGATGATCCTACATTATCACCTTTTGAATCTCCCCGTGACTCCAAGTTATCATGATAAAAAATTCTATTGACATTATTATATATATCCTCAACAGATTTACTTCTACGAGTCATTTCTTTATCATATTTGTATAGCCAACCCCACTTGATCTCTTCTTCTTCAGACATAACTTTCCCTAAAAGTAATCGTCTATATTGTCCTTTTAATCCACTGTGGATCCTGCAAGTATTTCTGGACTTTCTACCTCTCCTACCACTGCCTTCAGTTTGTGATAAACCTAACGAAATAAAATTGGTGAAGTTTACCAAGAATTAATAATGAAACTAGCTGATTCAAATATATGCAATAGGTAGTACGCTTCAGACACGAGCCTACCATATTTCAGAAACAATCATAGATATAAATGCAAGATAAACAGCATTATGACAGGCTTCCATAAATTATTTTCATACATGAAGAAATAATTCCATGCTCGTTTAAATAATGGCTGATTAATATAATATATGCTGCATGAAATGATGATCCCTATTATTGCGACGGCTGTCTACACCCAAATTAATACTGATTATCCGGAAATCCATTTCATTGTATACTCTAAAATCAGCACTTCAACACACACCCACATTCTAATCAACTTTACCTTCTTACTGCTTAAAAATTCAAAAAATAAAGCTAGCTATCGTCATGTGCAATATTAAACCAGTTACTACCAAATGCTAAGACAAAACTTAAGTACAAAGGTGACGTGTTTTCTGACTGATCAACCAAGCTTGTAGTCCACTAACATTTCCTTACCAATAACAGCAACAGCAAAGCAAACCCATATTAAGCATCCACGCAGAGTAACCGAAGTGCGAGTGTCGACGTACAGTGATCCTCCAAACATGATCAAATTTCTAACATAAAACTACAAGTAAACATATGATTATCTACACATTATCAGTCTTGCATTACTACTAGCGTAATACTTCCAGAAAAAAGAAAAACCACTCCATCAAAATTCGTGCGTGTCCAATACCATGGTCCTTATATATCAATTAAAGAAATGTGTCTCATCTAGTACTGCATGAACTCTGTAAAAACTGACATCCTCATTGGGCTCCTCTAACTACAAATTTGAAAACATGGGCATTTCTTCACTAAATGTCATAGCTCAAACTGACATGACTTAAGTGGTGATGAACAGGAAGTTATCAATTAAGCTTTTAACAGAATTGACTCGTACAACGCGGTACCACTATTTTATCAACCAATGTGGATCGATTCTAACAGGCACGTATTTTTCATATTCATAAAATAATTATATGAGAATACAATGTTTTGTCCTTGTGGTACGATGGTCTTTCTCTCAGCTCCTTGCACTACGAAACCTTTCAGCGAATGTCGTTTAAAGAATTTACGTAAAAAAGCCTTCAAATGCCACGTAGAGCATGCGCACTGGTGTAGTCGCTTGAGCACAAGAAAATCTAGGGCATTCACTATCTTCTCTGTCCGTTTTAGTTGTTGAATTAACCAGAACATTTCAATGTACTTGTGACTAGTTTGTTATGACCGTTTGCGTTGTATTGAAATGAGTGTTAGAATGTTGCTTTTCTGAGAAACAATTCATACGTCCAGGGCGGGATCCGAACCCGAGACCTTCTGCTTACCGGGCAGATGCTCTGACAACTGAGCTACCGGGACGTTGTTTCTCAGAGGTGAATTTGATAAGATGACTGCTTCACTACATACTTATTATCGGCAGAGGCGGACTGGGGTGGTATTTCCTTGCCGGGAAACCGGTCTTTAGCGGCCGAAAACTATTTTCATTTAATTTTGTGCATTTTATGCGTACCATACATCACCATCGAAAACTTTCAGACGGAAAACTTTTTGGAAAAACAACTTCGAACAAAACAACTTTTTCGAGATTTTCGGACAAAAATGTTTCTAAAGACAGTTTTTGCATGATACAACATTACCTATCTGCAATCTTACATTAGTAATTCCTAATAGGAAGGTTGGTAATAACAAAGCTATTGTTGCTCTCGTAAATATCAATTTGCCCATTAACATATGAGGTCAAATCTTCAGATTCTTGTAAGAAATAAATGTATATCGATAGTACGGATTCCTTATGATGGCAAATTGTTTTACCAAATACACAACTCAAATCACTACTGAGGCACAACAAAAGTAACAACTATTAAAATCTCAAGTTCAGTGACCAGATAAGCAACTGTGCATAAAGTTCTTGACTGGTCCTGAATTCCCTGTATTTAAAACGGGCAAGTATAAAACTTTAGATCAAATCATTAGAAACCTTTTCGCTTTAACGTATTTCTAGGTCATTAGGTATCCAGATTTGTTCCTTGGTATCTTCATACGTGCCTAATATCCGTTTAAGCGCAGTTTGTTCATGACAGGGGAATATGTCGGGGGGTGGGCGTTTATCACTCAGAGTAAGTGAATGAAAGAAGACTTTTTACAGCAGAAAACATATCAAAATTTTAAGCTAAGAAATTGGAGACGATTGATTCGAGACGGGGACTTATTGAAATTCAAAAGCTGGTTAATCATGGTTAATTATATATATATATAATTCAATAGATGGAAAAACACATCAAAAAACCGGAGTTTTGATGTGTTTTTCCATCTATTGAATTGTATCACGCTCTGCATATTTATGTATTGAGCACTGTTT